>LN890962.1:697001-726700 GCA_900010015.1 Tuber aestivum | reverse complement strand
CCCATGCCCGAGACACGGCCCCCAGCAAATTTAGGTGGGAAGATGCAGGGCCCCGTCCAGGTAAAGACCGGGGTGGGGCCCCGGACGGAGATGGGGTGGGGAGGACTGCTACAATACCCCCCCCAAGGCCCATGTAACGGCGGGGTTCAAGAGGGCAAATCCCACCCTGCCCCACTCCATAACAAACACTAATGCAGATAGAGGTCCTACTTGATATTGATTTCCCTAGTTTAATTCATATAATATTATTTTTACTTATCTTACTAGTACTCATTAGATAGTACTTATATTATAATATTATCTTCTTTCATAAGTAGTCCTAACTATTTTCCATGGTCAAATAATACTTATAGCTTCTCAGTTGAATTACCTAATCTAGCTTAGTCTCTATACTGTAGCTTCTTCTCTTTTTATTAGGGACCTCAACTTTTATCAACCTCCTTATACTTTTCAAAAAGGTCTTGATTAGTAATTAGTATTGAAATAGATTTTAATAATATTTTAAATAGTTTCAATTAGTTTGAAACCAGGAAATACTAGTAGCTATTCAAGATGCAGGATTTAGTAGTAGTTATAACATAACTAAGTCAGGTGAGCAATATGCTTAGTATATTCTATCTTCTATACTAAGACTGTCCAATAGCTCTCACAGTACTAAAAGAGCTATATTTTAAAAACAGGAATATAATTAATAGATGTTTGAGCTATAATAGTACCTCAATTATCACATTCCTGAACAATAAGAATCTTCTTTTAACCATCTTACAAGATCCTATGCTAAATAATCACAGAGTCTTTCTTTTCAAATTTTGGTACCCAATAGTTCCTACCTTATCCCCCCTGAATAGCATAATATTATTATATTGTTATATAATTTTCTTTTGTATACCACCCAGCTAGCCATATCACTTATTGGTCCAGATAACTCTTCTCCAGTCTCCCAAGCTCTAATATGAGTGACTAAAAGCAAACTAACTTGGGAGTTATATTGAATATTTTGTTTGATTAAGAACAGCCTTTTTCTAAGATAATCATTAGTGGTAGGAATCTTCTAAGTTCTACACCTTCATGCGCCTTCACGAAAACCCGGCCGATTTCATAAAAGCCACGACATTACGATAACCCTCCAGCGAAGCGTTAGCTCTGCTCGGCAGCATCCGAACTGTGATGCGGCTCCGCGATCTGGCCCCACCAACTCTTGGCAACCACACCCATAACACCCCACCATCCATCAATCTCCCCCCATCAAAGAAAGGAGGAACAAACACCACCAACCCCATTACTATGTCCTCCTCGCCCCCCTCTAGAGAAGAAGCAGAAGATCTTACCCTCCCAACAGACCTCTTCACTGAGCCCCCCGACTTCCGCCCCGCCGACAAACCCGCCACCACGGTCTCACACACCCTCACCACCCCGCCCTTCGAGGACCTAACCCTCCGCCTGGTCGGTCACAACCCGCTATGGGGGCACATGCTCTGGAACGCTGGTAGGGTCGTGAGCACGTATTTAGAGGCGCACACGGGCTTGGTTTTGGGAAAGCGGGTCTTGGAGTTGGGTGCTGGGGCGGGGTTGCCCAGTCTTGTTTGTGCACTAAGGGGTGCTGGGGAGGTTTGTTCCCTTTGGGCGCTTTTCACATGAAGGGAGGAAGGAAGGAAGGAGCGCTGATGGAGGGTAGGTAGGTAGTTGTGACGGACTATCCGGATCCAGAGCTAGTGTCCAATCTTGTGCATAATGTATCGACACTTCCGCAGCCCGCCCAAGGCAGCACCGTGGCCAAGGGGTACGTCTGGGGGCGGGATGTGACAGAGCTTGGCGGCCCCTTTGATACGCTAATTCTCAGCGATTTGCTCTTCAACCATTCGGAGCACCAAGCGCTGCTAAAGAGTGTCGTTTGTTGTTTGAAGAAGACTGCTGATTCGAGGGCCTTGGTGTTTTTCACACCACATAGGCCTTGGCTATATGAGAAGGATTTAGCGTTCTTTGATGTTGCAAGGGGGGCGGGGTTTGCGGTCGAGAAGGTGCTAGAGGAGGTGTTGATTGGTCCGATGTTTGAAGAGGATCCTGGGGTGGGTTTTTGGTATTCTTCGGATTGAGAGAGGACTAATCGGTGGTTTAGGATCGGGAATTGAGGAGGACGGTGTTCGGGTATTTGATGAGGTGGGAGGAGATATTATGAGGGGATTAGGGGCTCACCGGGGGGGGTTTTATCTTGTGGGACTCTTTAGACAGCATGGAAGCACCTATCTATAGAATAAAGGCACAGGTATGTACAGTAGTAGATAGAAACCTTTCGTTCGATTACCTTCTTACATCAAAAGCATCCGTTTTCATCCCCCACTCTAAGAACACCAATGCCAGTGAGAATCTACCAAAATTTCACGACACATTATCAAACCCGTGGACTATCATACATAAGAGGCCACATAAGCACTAAAAAAGTATAAAGACATGGAGAGCGTGTTGGCCAAGTGGGAGGCATGGGGTCGCCATGTGCCTTTTCAAAAATCCGGATTAATCCCTAAAGTTCCCATTAAAATACTCAACGAAAAGTTCCCTTATCCTCTGCTTCCCGACAGGGTTCTGTCTATTTAGCGCAATAAATTGTCTTCGAATCCTCTGCAATTGTGGAACCGTGAGATCCCGTCCAGGCAATTCCAGAACCTGCAGATAGTTAGCCTCCATCTCCCTATGAACCTTAGAAGAAGCCTCAGCCAGGAGTTATACCTTCCCACACTCCGAGACAGGTAATTCCCCGCCCACGCCTCCTCCGGAATTCCTCTGATGTTCCATAACCAGCGAAACAACCTCCTGCGTCGTCTTGTCCAACTCGTAAAGATAATCACTCTCCGCCGCCGGTTTCTACAAACCCAAGCCATTAGATACTCCCTCTCTCCCACAAAGGACACAAAGAACCCACCAAAACCGTAGCTTGATTGGCCTTAACCTTGACTCCCCCAGCACAAACCGCCTCCCAAACCCCCTCCCAAACTACCACGCACTCCCCCTCCGAGTCCACCCATGGCACAGTGAAAAGCGGAGAATCCCACCTCGTCATACCATTCGGTTCCTCATATCTGAACATCAAATTCTCCAACGTCTCCCCGTCCCACCGTTCCGCAACCTCCACCCTCGCCGCGTTCCATTCCCGACACTTCTCCACGGGCGCTGCTACATGTACGACACAACTCGGCGTCAGCAACGCCTTCGCTTCGCAGAACAGCTGGTATCGGTAGCCCTTGATGTAGTTCAGTCCATCGGCAATCACGACATCGTCCCTTGAAAGAGCGCGCTTGACGGCAGAATACTCGGTTGCGCGGGCGGTCTTTTCGCTGGCGGCGATACTGTAGCTGGTTCTCGGGATGAGCAGCGTGTGCGGGGATATCAGGTGCAGTTTTAAATTCCTTTGCCGGGGCGGGGTGCTGGGTGAGTCGAGTTTGGCTTGCAGGTAGGTGTGGAGTTGTGTTGCGCGGGTGGTTTTTCCAGAGGAGGGGTAGCCGGTTATTATTATTAGCTTGCCGCGAGAGTTAGTATGATACTGTGCCTGGAAAGGGGGTGGGAAGGGGAGCGAGAACTTACTGGCATGGCGAAGGTTTTGGTTTAATGTGCCCGTAGTTGATGTGTTAAATCAGGATATCACAGATGGGCTCTCCTTATATACAGTTTGCTTAGGTGTTTGGAGGGGTCGTGTTGAGGCTCAAACTGAGCCGCAGGCCCAAATTGGCGGGGTAAACTACCACAGGCGACCCAGCATTTCTGGGATTTACTCGCTCACAATGAGTCACTCGAATAACGTAACACAGTTAACCCTTCTACGTTTGATTGAAATAGTGATATTGGAGCTGCGCCCTCTAGCGAAAACTCATTCACGGAAAAATCCTCCCGAGCGCTAAAGCCGTCCCGCGGGGAAAGGAAAGGAAAGCAAAAAGAGAAGTACTGTATAACGAAGGAGTCGGTAATTCCATCAATCCAAACAAAGAGAACGGACAAAAAGTCAACCGAGCGCTTACCGTTGCGAGCCACGAAGAGTACAACCTTAAGAGCCATCGCCTAGGTGCACATTAGAATTTGTACCGGGGTGATAGCCTTTGTTCATATCCGACCCAGAGTCCTCATCCTCTGCTTCCATGCTCGCATACTTCTCTTCAGCGCTGGTGATACAATGCATGTTTGCGCCGAGTTTGTTCATAGTTTCCATCCACTCCTCATAGGGATCGGAATCGTGAACAATTCCACCGCCTATGTGTATACGTCAGTAATTGTATTGTTTCAAAAATGCAAGAGCGGTAGCACACATACCAGCTTGAAGATAGGCTACACCGCCCTTGATCATCATAGTTCTCAAAGCAATACATGTATCCATACTATCACTCTCGTATCCCCAATATCCAACAGCACCACCGTAGACACCACGGCGCTCCTTCTCAAGTTCACCAATGAGTTCCATAGCGCGAACCTTAGGAGCACCAGAGACAGTGCCCGCCGGGAAAATACTTCTAAAAGCATCAAACCTCGTCATTCCCTTTCTGAGAACCCCCGAAACCTGTGAGACCAAATGCATGACGTGGGAAAATCTCTCCACAGTCATTAATCTATCGACGGTCGTTGTGAGAGGATCGCAGACACGGTTGATGTCGTTTCTCGCCAGGTCAACAAGCATTACATGCTCGGCCCTGTCCTTAAGAGAATTGGCCAGTTCAGAGGCGAACCCATCATCCTCCTCACGGGTCTTTCCACGCTTAACTGTGCCTGCTATGGGATGGGTAATGATACGGCCATTCTCGGATTTGACCAGCAGCTCTGGCGACGCACCAACCAATTGGAAATCTTTACAATCCATATAGAAAAGATACGGGGAAGGATTAACAGTGCGCAAGTGTCGGTAAATGTTAAATGGATGCAGCGAAGTTGGCCTTGAAAATCTCTGTGATGGAACGGCCTGGATAATGTCTCCCTTCACAATGTGCGCTTTCAGATCACGCACGTGTCCTTCGTAACCTTCCTGCCCAACATTAGAAGTGTACTGTTGGTTCTTCCGAATCGGTGGCTGAGGAGGAAGCGGAATATCTGTCGACTGTAAGGTTTTAACAACCTCCGAGACAGTCATCTGAGCTTTCTCGTACAATCCCTTCAACTCCTCCTCTATTAGGTCGCCTTCCGGTATACGAATGTGTGTAATAATCTTGATGGTCATGTAGAAATGGTCGAATGCCACCAGAGTGTCATACAGCATAAACAGCGACTCTGGGGTTCCGATAACATCCTTCAAGGGCCTGGCGGTCCGGGGTTCGAAGTATTTGACACAATCGTATGCCACATACCCGACAGCTCCACCCGACATTGACGGGAGACTTAACCCAGTAATCTTGCCAACACGGTATGTAGCCAACTCCTTCTCGAGTTCGGTAAGGGGGTCAACTTCGGAGCCATGGCCGGTTCCTGTCTTAAATACCTTTCTGGGATCTAGGCGCACCGTCAATAATGATGCGCAACCAAGGGACACCGCCAGGTGGCCCCATACCACACCCCAAGAAGCTGAAGCGCCCAATGGTTTCTCTGCTGGAAGCGCTCTCGAACAAGAATGATAATTTACTCCTGCTCCTAAGCCATGACCCCCATCAGCAATAGACATTGAAAATCCCTGAAGTGATAACTTACTTGGCGCTCAATTTAAGGTAGGCGCTCGAGGGATTTAGAAATTCGGCAGGGATTTGCCCGAAAACCGGGTATATATTCGGAGGGGTAATAGGATTTGCGGCCCTCTCTCTACGAACATGTTCGAGGATAACGGGCAATTCTGGTTGGATGTTCTATAGAAATTCCTTGTGAGCGAAATTCGAAAAAAAAAACGGCGGGGACTTGAAGTGGGGCAAAAGAGAACCAACGGTAGGTTTGGAAACCATTTTTCTCAAGCGGTGGAAGAAGAAAAACGAAGGAAGAGATCAAGAGCGGGAGTTGAAAGATGAGTGTTTATTAGTTGAGTCAATTGAGACGACAAACCGAGCCACCGGTTGCTTAATGTGGTGAAGGGAGAAAGAAGAAGTTGTCACGAAACAAGAGTTGTAAACTACCGTATCATAACAAGGGAGGGAGTGTTTTCGGCACGTCAGGTCTTGGCGTATTCCCGAAACTTTCGCCGGGTAATTCTACGGGAATCTGATACTGTAAAAGGACTATTCCCCCGCCAGGCATTTTGTGCGGGGAAGGATTTATTGCCTTTACACCCCACCTCCCCTTCTATTCCCCACTAACAATATTTATACAAGCTGAGTGAGCTCGGAGTGAACCCCACCAAATAACCCGCCCCGCAATCCACTGTAAATCCCACCCCAACAATGGTAGAAACGAGAAAAGTTATTATAACTGCCTATATTCTATAACACACAGAACTCTACACGAAATACCAAAGCGGTAGTGACTCTTGCGTTTTCCAGCAATCAGACAAAACCCAAGTGAGTTTTCCGGGCTTCGAACCCACACCTGGCCCATCACAAGATATCACTCGTGTCTCCTGGACTCCAGCTCTTAAAAATGCGTGATTTAACCCACATCTCAACACAAGGCGGAATCACCCCCAGCGTCCCATTTTTTTGTTAGTCACGGACCCCCAAGCTATGTTTCCCCAGGCTCTAAAACCCTCTCAGCTAAATTATGTCACTGAGGTCTGTTAAAGTTTTGATAAACTCCTAACTCGATCAGGAGCCAGAGGTATGTAAACACGGAACACATGGGTAATAGCACAGCAGATCTGGGCGAGATCCCAAGATATAATACTCGGGCTAGTAGCGAGTTTACCAGGACACATGCAGAAGCCGTAAGAATTAGAACTACCTCCTAAGTCAGTAACATCCGTTGTATTTTCCTTTCTATTTTCAGCGAAAGGCCGAAAGCCCGTCCCTCCACCCCCCCTTTTATCCCAAGAGGGACTACTAGACATCCCAACGGCAAATTCACTTATTGCGGCTATAACGGTGCCCACGTACTGGGTGCACAAAGGGGGCCTTGAATGAGACCTGAGCCCATCCAGCTACCAGCATCTATGAAGTATCAGTCACAAGCAGAGAACTCAACATGAGAAACATACCAGCCCATCCCCTCATTTCAAATCTCCGAAAGCCCCCCTCATCTACCGTCACCTGCTGCGGGCCCTCCTCCCGTAACCGCCCGACAAACATTCATGACCCTATCCAACCTCTCTATAGAATCCTTAGGATCTTGTTCCTCAGACCAGAATGAACCTCCCAGATCTCTCGTCGTGGGTACCTAAGTTCTGGGAACAGAGAGCAGTTGTTCATAACTGCCTACACATGCCGCACCCCCCTGGGCCCCCAACCAGGGAAAACGGAAATCATCTAATATTTCAAAACTAGAGGAGGGTAGTTACAGCATATCATACGGCCTCTAATTATATAAAGGAGAATCTCTCAAAATGACCCGTCACGTGAGCACATGTGCCACGATCTGAGAAATGCGCTGGGAAACACAAAAAAAATAAAAATACCTAGCAACTGGAAAGCAATAATTACTCTTACTGGAAGTCCCCCTTTGAGACTTCGAGGGCTTGTTCCTAATATCAAAATATTATCATACAGAATCATAAAAGCCTTTTCATGAACCTTACTGTTTGAAAACCAAAGCCTCACCTCCACCCTCTTGAAAATTCTGTGGAGAAAAGAAAAAAACCTTATTGCCCCCCCCCCCACACCAAATCCACTTCTTTCCCCTCATGGACTTTGCACCACAGTTGTGGAGGGGCTCCAGGACTGAACGACAGCCAGAGTTCCTGCCCTGCTAGGAGCGACCTGGCTCCCACGAGCAGTATCATATTTACCATTGCCAACAGTGAGAAATAGGTAACACGCCTCGAAAGGAGGGTGCCTGATATAAAGGAGTGATGATACTTTAGACCATGATTTGATCTGATAGTTTTTTTTGACAAAAATAGCTATCATCCGCTTACGAGCGGGTGGTTTGTGGGACCCCAGCGTAGTTGACACCTCCATGTGGTTCTGGGGCTTTGAAACTAAGATCAACTATTGTAGACTTGCATGATTGAGGTTACATTTTTATCTTGGTTTTTTTTTATGTATCGCATTGTTTGCTTGTTGCTAAATATCATAAAACTAGTGCATAGAATTCATCACCCATTCTCACTCGTACAGGCAGAGCATCGGAAACTCTAGTCGGCGATTGAATTGCGCCCAGGGACTGAGACTCCCAGCCCACCACAACGCCCAGAATTATATGCGGGATTGCTCATTCTTTTAGCCAGCTTGGAACAACCAAACAGTTGAGCTAGGAGTATGCTAACATACAGATTCTAAAGCCTCTTCTAGAGACACCGTGCGGTGGCCATTTTAAGTCAACTACACCAACACGCAGACAGGGCCAGTGTTCCCAATGGGCCCAGCCTGCCACGACTATGGGGTATTTAGCCCGGCCGGAGCCTGCAGGCTTTGAAAAGCCTAGTCCTGGCCTGGCCGGGCCCAGCTATAGGCCGTCTAGGCTAAGTACCTGCCACCTGATAGGCCGACCTGGCCTATATGGCCAAGCCTACAACCTCTTCAGATCTTTGGTTTCCCTTCGGCGCATCTTTCATTCTACTAAACTAGTCCGAGTTACTCCGGCGAGAACCGTAAGTTAAATAGTCCCTACGCAAATTCCACCCGTTGGTGTTAATACTCGAGTAGAATTGAACGAGTATCAATAAGACCATTAATAGTATTAGGCACTGATCCTATGTGTAGGTAGTGATATGGATTTGCTCGTGGTTGATAAAAATCGCCGAGGTCTAATAGAATTGGGTCAACCATAGCGGGCACATTCGCTGATGGATTTAATAGAATTGCTGCGGAAGAAGCTGGGTCGGGAGGGGGGGTTGTAGGATAGGACTGCGTTGGAGAATCTGGAGATAGATTGCCTGGACTTTGTTGAGCTGGCTGTGGACCGGTAATCACGTAGTTATCATACTTCAACCAACAACTGAGGATATAGACAAAATAATAAACCACAAGGAAAGTTGTAAGGAATCGAGCCACTCTTAAAACAATCAGCTCTAAAGATCCCAGCTGCAGGCCTGTAGGTTCATACCAGGCCTGGTAGGCTTCTGCAGGCCGGTTGAGTTCAGCCTATATCCGCCTAGGCTCATCGTCAAAGCGGCCTGCCTTGGCCTGGCCCATTGGGAACACTGGACTGGACACCTGGGAACACTAGTAAGGACAGACAAAGTTTGATCTCAACCCGATCGCAGCGGTGCTCTAGACTACAAGGACAGTACACGATGAAGAAGCAACTGCTTGACACCAGATATAGCTATCATCGCAAACGGGATAAAAGGATGCCAGCGGGATATCCAAAACGACTCCAGGGACCCAGTTACTAGCCTCCAGGATGGTCACTGCTCACCCTGGGGCTAAACCTCGCTCCGACGTCCGGGGTGCTACAGTGGGCAACTTTGCCCTTCGTGTTTATTTGATGGACGACAAATGGGACGTACCATGGTGAACAGATTCCGATTCAAGTGAGCCAATGGTGGCCATCCCAACCCATGCCTGACCCACAGAAACGAGACCGAAACAGATGGGAATAAACGGGAAAAGGTTAGGAAATAAATCCCAGAGACAAAGGATCTCCCGAGACAACGGAAGTAATTAAGACCAAAATACGACATCACTCTATGGCGTTAGGTACTTTTTCCTCCCTCAAACGTACCCCTAACGAACCGTCACCCGTTTAAAAGCGAGAATATAGAAGGAAGGGAGGGAGGAGGGATAGGAGAGAGGTAGGAGTTGATGAGGTGAAAGGAATAAACAAAATCATTACGAAAAATAAAAAGGTCAAAAGAGTATCAAAAAGGCACCGAGAGCAATGATGGAGCCACAGCACTACAATCCCTAGTAGTCTGTAGTCCCACTTCCCCTCGCCGCCCCCGCCCCCGTCCGCCAAACTGACCGACTCCTCGTGACTTTACGGTTATGTTACTACGGCCTCTAACTTCTTCACACCAAAAATATGACGTCGAGGGCAGTGTCAACGATCGCCTCCGGCTTATTTCCCGCCTCTGTGCCGGCCTCGCAAACGCCGGCTTTGGCGGGGGTGCTGTGCCACTCTTCGTCGACGAGTCTATCGAACCCCCTCGTTCCTTTAACGATTAGCCTGAAAGTAAGCAACATGTCTATTCCTAAGAGTGAGAGAAAACAAATTTGATTCAGGGGTATCGCCAACAAAGCAGACAGCCTCGGGGCTACTGCCAGGTCCGCAATTCTTCTCGCACCAGTCCCCAAGGAAACGAGCGGCTTAGTTGAAAGTACCAACCTGCGGCTTCCCAGATGCTGCCCCGCTGGTGAGTTTTTTCCAGGCACTCCCGTTAAATAAAGCTCCGGCATAGCCCTCAAGGCACCCACGACAAAGCGTTCCTAATTATGGTTCGTCCTCTAGTGAACATCGTTGAGAGAAAGAAGATTGGTGGTCCCTTGTCAAAGGTTCTCGAGAGAGCTCCCACACGGCGCTTCATGGACATCAGTAGATAAATAACGACCTATGCATCGCCACCCCAATCCTGCCCTCGGCGAACACAAAGATAGCATCCACAGCGATAACCGGGAGTTGGCGAGCTTTCTCTATAAGCCTACTAAATGGGACTATCAAATCACCGAGTGTCATTACGTCCTCAAAACCGTACCCTTCTGGGACTTTACAGCAGGTTTTACCTGCCCCACCGGTGACGAGGACTACCATGGATCCCCCGCCACTTCTCGCATTTGGGTGTGACCGTAGATGAACTGTTGGTGTGACATGAGGACTTGCGGTTGTCTGTCTAGATCCGCACATCCCGCTTTCTCCGTCTTTACACCTCCCAATAGCACCAGCCAACAACACTCCAAACCCAGGGGAAGGGTTGGAACATAGCTTGCCCCTGTTACAAAGATATACGGTACCTCAGTGCCCTTCTCTTCCTTACCACTTAGGATTCGGGGTGTCTCCACAGCCTCGGAGTTGAGCTCCCAACCATAAATGGGGACACTTTCGATACCGAAAGCAAAGTCATAGTTAGTGAATATAGTCAGGGCAACAACTGCCTTGGTCACCGCAATATCAACTAATTCCAGACGAGTTCGAGGTGGAGCCATTGAATCAGGAGTAGTCATCACCTGAAAAGTAGATGGGGGAACAATGACAGTTGGGTAAGAGCAGAGCACTGGCTTCTTGTGCCAACCTAAAACCCCCGGGGACGTTGGCGGACAGCGGTGAATGGGGTCGTAAGCTATGAACTATAGGGTTTTGTGAAAGGAACAAAAAGGGACAAGCCAGAATAGTAATTGAAAGTATCGTCTTTTTGGCTTCCCGGCAATGTGTGGAGATCAATACTGGAGGGGAAACAGAGGGATATCTCCAGCACTCATATTCGGAGAGCCCTGCCCGTGTGATGAGAATAAAGGAGAGCCGGAGATATCAGAGGCCAGTAAAACTGCACTGGCCTAGAGTAGAGTTTTACCAATGTAGCCATAGCTTGATCATAGCGCGATAAAGAATCCCGGTAAACCTACATATTGTTCAGTACATAAACACTAGCCAAAACCCGGGAGCGGCTTTTCATCCATCCATTCCCCCCAGCACCCATCACCGAGGAGTTCTCCCTAAAATAACGAAGCAACCCAGACCGACTCCAGCTGATTGTCGTAGGTGATCTCAATTACTATTCGTCGTTGATTTCCCAAGAAGCAGGTCTCTCACCATAGCCTATTGTGCAATCCAGCTTTCTCCTCTTCTCCTTCTACTACTACTACTGCTCTAACCACTCGTGAAAGTTATTATATCCAAGAGAAAGTGGTCAAGTCAGCCATACAAGCAATCCTCACCGGTACAGCGGCATTGACCCGGGTATCAGAGCGCCCTCGGGTGCCATCCGCTCGCCATGCATTTTTTTCCTTTTACTTTTGTATTATTCCCCCATTCAGAAAACTGGACGAAAGAAGGAATTGGCTCGGAAATTCCTGGACCATCGAAAGGCACCCAATCCCTTTGATCCCACCAAGCAACCACGGAATCCCCCGTGTTGTTGCCTAAGACGAGCAAAGATCAAGAAGGAAAACAGGGAACATACCGTAGAAGCCTTGGCTCGGGGGGGTCGTGTGGGGGACTCGTTTGGGGGTTTGAGTTGCATCGTTATCTTTAAGGGTCCTAACATCCCCACGCCTTTTATCCAATCGCCGACACTACCCGGTAACAACGAAAGAGGTGGGCTAACAAATCCATACATATCATACCTCAAGTGCCAAACCATTCCTTCTATCATATCATACCCAGCAGAAATGCAGAGGATAAGAAGAGTAAAGGTAAGGCACAGATGCGGCACAGTATGATACCGGTATGATACGTATTGCATACTCTCCCGGATAACCCTCATAGCCAAGATAGCCCTTACACGACCCGCTCAACTCACCCTAACCCATCAGCGCTAACCCCCCCCCCCAAACCGGTTAGACCCCCCCTTCATAATTGCTAGCCAAACCCTACCACAGATGACACCCGACGCACGATAGCTCCCCGCTTGAATCGAGAGGAAAAAAAGATCTTTGGAAATAATGATAACCGCTACCTTTACATAAGATAAGTCCCCACGGCTGAGGGGAGGCAGGAGGAGCTTTACGGTATTGCTCGCAGAGTTAGCGCGGCATTGCTCCCGAGAAAGGGAAAGCAATCCAGATACCGTACCGGTAGACTATCCTACCAGCGCCACAACGAGGGCTCGATGGTGGTCCCTGTTTAGCACATCTTGGATATCCACCCAGCCCCTTTTCCCTCCGAAGCCCCTATCGCATGGTCGAGGCAGAAACCCCAGGAGTCCAGAGGATGCTGCATTTCCTCAACTGCATCGAGTGGCCAATTCCTAGATCATTTGACTAGACGCCTAATAAACTTAAAAAAAATATGAAAAAAGAGCTGCCAACAAAAGAGATGGAAGAGAAAACATGTTAATATCTTCTTCCATTCCCTTACACCTCGAGCCCGCACTTGGTCGCATCTCGTGTCTAGAGGGGGAGAGAAGGAAAGGAAAAAAGGGAAGAAGCGCCCGCCAATCATTTCCCCTCAAAAGTTTGGGACCCAATGCACCAAAAACGCCTTCCTGCCTCGCGCCCGGACAGCCTTCCTGTCAGTCTCCAAGCGAAGGAATAAAATTCCTCCTTCTTCCAAAAGAAGGAAAGTACTCGAGTACAACGTGAGATCCTTCCCCGAAGCAAGCAATAGCGCAGGAGAGTCCCCATTTTTCCGGGCTCGCTATGCAATGCGGAGGTGGGGCCTGTATCATACAAGGTATCATTCAGTGCTGCTCACCGGGTCAGGAGTGGGGCTGAAAGATGATGATATAGTGGAGACACTGGTGCTAGGGTACGGACGCAGGTGATTGGATAACCAGGAGTTAGAAGTATCATACTCGTATGACACCAAGGCTTCCCGCTTGTCTGAGCAATTTCATGCCAAACCCGTTCATTTATTTCCTGCGAGGACAGTAGGTTCAGACCTCCGGATTAAATTACCTGGTCGTCCGATCACCCGCGTCCATCCAAGTGCTAGTACTTTGTTGCCATTCCTGGAAATGAAAAATGAAAAAAATTCAATGATGATGAGTAAAGGTGCTGTATACACTCACACCCCGTTATCCCGGACGGCCAAAATATAAAGAATCTGTCCGGTACAGTGGGTTATCCGGAACGACGAGTCAAGTTTTGCTGTGGAAATTTTTGGAATTCACAACATTTCATACGGGACAGCGAGGTATCCGTATTATAGAGATCCGGGACAGCGGGGTTTGAGTGTATAGCTATCATCGGCGGATACCCCAAAAGGGTATTGGGAAACCATAACAAATACAGTCACACCTCGCTATATAATGGATCTTGTTATATAAGGGAGGCCTCGCTATTACGAATGAATCCTCTGTGGATTTACCCCCCTGCTCCCATACAAACGGCTCCCGTTATAAGGGATTCCGTCCAAAACCTCGCTATAGCGAACGAAAAATCATGATACCCCGGCATTGGTTACAGCGAGGTGCGACCGTATAATAAGTTTCCTCTGCAATTTCTAAGAATTGTTTCGTTTTCCCTTAGCTGTGCAGCCCAAAATAGGAGTGCAATGCGAGGGACCGTGATAGATTACCCTGTACATATCCCCGCCACTCTAGCGCCATGCGTACCGGAAGTCCTGACATGTACCGGTAGTCGTACGGTACCTGAAGTCGATGCGGAACCCCAGATCGTGAACACAAATCCGGGGGAACACAAGATCTCTCGGTTGCCTATCCACAAGCTTGCGGAGGCCCGCGAGGAAAAAAATTCCACCGGACCCCGAAAGTTACGCGGCAATCACCACTTGATCCTAATCTCCCCGAACGTGGCCCATCGCACTACCGGTAGCCTACATGACCGTAGTCTATGTACTTGTATGATACTACGAGTAGTACAGTACTCGAGTACCGGTACGCGGCAGAACTTATGCTCGTATTAATATACTACTAGTATCTGCGCTTAGAACCGATGACCCGGGGGCGAGCAACTACCGTGGACCGCCAGTACCGGCTAATTATGGACGCTAGAGAGACCTGGTAGTCAACACTGAGACAATTAAGGGGCTTCTGTCGATATACAGGTATCCCTCAAAAAGCTGCACACGAGTATGATACCAGTATGATACCAGGGTTACGGGTAGCCAGTGAGCATTCCAAACAAAAGCTCATTTCTGATACGCACCCGCCAGTAAAACCTATTGATTGTAAAAGAGAAGAAGCTCCGTGAACGCTTTGCCCTCCCGCAGAGCCGCAAGAGATCCATGGATCACGCAAGCAGATGGCCATACACTCGTATCATACCCTCACGCCTAGCGCCAAGACAGCTATTAATCAATATCATACCAAGGTGTCAGGATATTTTATAAATGGCCAGGTAGGGGCCCACAGGGACAATTTGCAGGAGCCAAGGCACCTTCCTCCAGCCAACTGAAGATATGATACCATCACCGGGAAGAGAGGGCAGCTGCCGGTAGTCTTAAACGAACATTGTGAGAAATCAGAAAGGGTTCTCGTAACCCCAAACAATATCAAAGAATAAATCCCCAGAGCCAGAAACAGGGTATCCAGGCAAAAATCGGTATATATAACCGACTGTCTAGGTAGGGTGCTCCTGTCCTGATATCAGGGCTATCCAACAATTCTAGTTTTCATGTAAGGAATATAGTGCCAGCCACTGGTAACCCGGGTATTTTTCGTCAAAAGCATTCCCCCACTTTGAAGGTCTGCCACTCTACTAAATCATGACATAAATGTTTTTCTTACACACCAAAAGTGCTCTCCCACTGGCCAAAAATGGTGGCCAAGGCTGGGGCACCCCAATCTATTGTATGATTTCAGATTAATAAGAGAGGAACTGCTGAAAATAGAGCTTATGCTTAATATTACTAAATTTGACACCCTCGCATGATTATTCAGCAATCAGAGGAAATGTTACGGTGCCCCAGTTACCACAACTGGCACCATAGACTGCGGTGGGTGTGCACGTTTTGCGAGTATGGGGAAATGCTTGCTGTTTGCGCTTTCCCCGGTCAGTGCTACATGGGTTAACCCACAGTACAACACCATACGAAACTCGCCTACGAGTACTCGAGTACTGTGCCCGCGCAGTGCAGTACCGGTATGACCTCGCATATTGCGAACACGACCAGGCTGATTGACATGGCCCTTCGTCGGCTCGTGTGGGGCTGGGGGCCTTTGAGGCGATCTCATGAATGGTGGTCGCCGCCACGGAAGCGGGCCGCTCCTAGCAGCGGATCCTGAGCCTACTGTGTTGGTTGTGTGCGAGACCACTGCAAGAGTGATGTACTCAGGCACGGTACTCGTACCTCACTGGTAGCCGGCAAATTTACTTATCGGGCTGTACTAGTAGTCCACCTCTATCTAGGTCGAAGGTAAATGTGTTCTATCGAAGCGGATCCTTACCAACATCGCCACTACTGCCGCAGCAATCATGGCTGGCGCCGAGAGCCTCTTACAGGTAGATAAACAGACTGCAGACTCCACTTCCCAGAAGCACAATTTCTATAGTACTCGAGTACAATTCTTCATCAGACATCCGATCACCATTTACCCCTTTGGCAAAATGATGCCGGTACGATGCCCGCCGCACCGAGCGATTTTTTTATCAACTCCCAAGGCTGTGCAATGTCGATCTCTACCCAGTTTAACCCGCCGTCAAACCAGGTTCATATTTACTCGTGCGTGACGTCGCCCGTTGAACAGCTACAGTACCGTAGCGGCTTATTCCAAGGATACGGGCAACCTGTTTTTTTCTGAAGGTGGCGAAAACCGCAGCAGAATACTGTACGAGTACTGCACTCGTGCTATGTATGGTCTCCAGAAGGGTCAGCACCCCACCTTAAATAGATGGCGGATCACAAAATAGACCCTGTGCTGACACCGTCCAGACGCTCGTGGTGGGCCATATACGGTACCCAATCATGGTAGCGGCACTACAGTAACTGCAGGCTCTCGAAAAGTTGTCTTGGCCTCAGCTAGTCGGGAGTTATGCATCGCCAATTGTAGCTTCCCGCGAGCTATAACTATCCTATCCGCACGGTACCGCACGGTACTGCACTCGAGCACTTGCGGAAAATCAGCTCGGGATTTGGTGGACGGGTTAAGCTCGTTAACGGTCTACGCCACACCCGACGGGGTAGTACAGTACGAGTATCGTGATCGCAATCCATGTCTCGAACAGCCTCAGGGCGCTTGGATGACGGATTTTGGCTTTGCGTGGGGTGTCGGTAGTGGGGTCCATGACACAGTGCAAGTACTCGAGTACAGTACGATAAGACACATTACTCGAGTACGGGGAACTGGGCCGAGAACCCCCCCAAAAAAGAAAGAAAGCCCTTCTGTAGCGAAGGCTCTTCGGTGGTAACGAGTGGAATCCGCTAAATCCGGCGGCTCTACTGGCCAAATACCGGTGCGTCGTTGCAGGTGCCAGGCAAGATGTTCTCGCGCAAGACAGGGATTATTTGGCAGGTCAACTTAAATTAACTACTCTACCGTACTTGTACTCGAGTACAGTATTCATTAACTTTTTGCCTGGCACGTGTACGGTACCGGTTGTCTGCTTGTGTCGACTTCGAAGAGGTCACCTGCGCCGGAATTCCTCAAAGATCTTTTTGCTTTTTCCCGAACGCAATTTCCCATTGCCAGCCCTCCGTCCTTTAACCTCGAACTTTACCTCTCTCGGTTAGAGGAACAATCTGAATCCTTGCTGTGGCGTCGAGGTTGGAGGACGGCCAAAGCCACAGCCCCTGAAGAAACCGGTAATATCGGGTCACCGCACTTCAGGATGCTTGTACTCGTACGAGTACACGGCAGTACTGGCCACCTAAAACCGACCTTCTTGTTGCCTAGATTGCTTGTACCGGTAGCTTAGTACTTGTACTTGTAACACATGCAACAGCGTACGGTACTTTGTGTATTTGTATGCATTCATACCGGTATATTCCCCTGCCCGAGAGTGCCCATCTCACCGCTCCCAAAGAACACTCGCTCGATAAAAGGTTAGAGTCTATAGAATTGGAGAGGAGCCGATTCCGAGTTCGTTTCTAGAAGGAAAGTCTCTTGTTGTCTTTCCGGAGCGTTCGCTAATCTTCGCTCAGATGCCCGGCGCCGTACGGTATTGCCCCTAATCCTTCGTTGGGGACTCGGTGAAGGGACACGGTACCGGGGCCCTGCCCAAGTGTCCATTGGCAATCTGATCTGGCCTAGAAGTGCAGTTATCGACGATGGTCATTCCAAAAGTTCCCCCTTCGTCGAGTCACCTTGTTATTACCAGAGTTGGGTGCGGTTAAAGCACCGAGGGGCACAATCTATAAAAAAACACTTTCCTCTTATTCCTGGTTTTCATTGGTTGGGGCGTCTGGCTGGGATGCAGCGCTCCGGGTAGGAAATAATACGCCCCACCACCCGCACATCCTGATACATTTCTGAATGTTGTCATCCCGGGGGCAACTTCGAAAATAGCAAGCATCTTTTCTCTACGTTACACCCCGATCATCCTCAATCCTTCGAAGGCTTCGGGCAGCGACGACTCGCGTCCAGCTGTTTCCTCTGAGGGGAATCCGTAGACTACAGTACAAGTATAACCAGCGCCACCGATAGCGTAGGAACCTGAACAATTGGCACTCGCGCTAAGACGTCCGAAATTCCCCTTCTCGGACAGGGGGGGCAAAAACGCTGCGAAAACTGACCCCCTGAGCCCCAGCTTAAGACGGAAATGTGCCGGACCATGCCAGCGAGGGCAAGTCCAGCGTCCTGGCACGGATGCCAATTATTCGCCTTCTTACGGTAGCCCATTCTGATGACGGGCTGCGAATGATTGCATGCTTGTTGGTATGCTAAGTTAGGGAGGTTATTCTGTGGCACCCTGAAAGCGCTTCACAATCATCATACTAGTAAATCACTCCAGCCCCGAATCTCTCCCCGGATGAAAATCTTTCCTGCCTATTTCCCGCTATGTCCCTCCTTCTCTCTTAAAACCCACTTTCTCATTGTTCAAATCCTTTTCTAAAGCCCTTTCTTTCACGGCTGAAGAAATATGCCACTCTTTAGATCCGGTGTTTGGCTACTTGGAGTATTACTATCCTTTGCCTCAGTGGCGCACAGCAGAGATGCCGATCCTACCGAAGATTTTTGCTCCCTAAGTGCGCATATGAGTAGGGCTCCTTCCAACCTGCCAAATCGCCTTTTTTTTTTGTCTCTTTCGCTTGTTTACTGACCAGATATCGAAGTATATAGTGGCCCAGAAAGATGGTATGCTTTATATTGCTGGAGGATGGATGTTGTATCCTTCGCCATACACGGGTTACAATGGCCCTAGTTCGTGTACCCCCTTTTGAGCGTGCAACCTTCTCCCCTTTCCCCAAACTAACGACTCGGCAACGCGTTCAGATACGGTGCTTCGATCGTTGAACTTATCGAAGAGTTTCCAAACTTCCCTTGACAGTGTCAATTATATTCGAACGGAGGAATTTCCGGGCACAATACCTGGTGTACAAGATGCCGCGTTCTTCCCTACCGAATCCGGCTTCGACCTTACTTTTGGAAGGTGGTGGCCATACAACAGTACGATTTACGGACAGCGGGACGGTCCTGTCGAGAACAGGAAATGGCAATATGGGACTGCGAGTCAACAATGGACGGATACGGGAATAACGCTAAAGAATTGGTTCTACGAGGGTTCCATGAGGGTATCCAGTTCAATGACAGCATGGGTTCCGTCGTTGAAGAAGGGTTATCTTTTCGGCGGTACTTTTGTCTCGGAGAACGGGACGTCGCTCAAGGTGGTGGAGTTTGAGGAGCACAACGGCTTGATCACTTATGACCCGGCTGACAATACGTGGACAAACGAAACTACGCCATTGGGAGGAATAGCTGAGGGTGGCTTGGTGCACATTACGACAGCTACGGATGAGATCTTGATTCAGCTTGGTGGAAGGTCTGAGTGGGCTACCCGTATGGTATGTCACTCCGTCTTTTGAGGTTCTCCGCGCAACATACTGAAAATGCGGTAGAGAGTGTTTTCCGAGATCAACATTTACAGCACAAGACAATCAAAATGGTACACTCAACATCTACCTCCAGATGCTGTGGTGCCGACCCCCCGCTTCGCGTTCTGCACTGCTCTCAAATCAGCTTCGGATGGTTCCAGTCATCAGATATACATTATGGGAGGCCTTGAGGCTGGCACTTCAGTAAATGTTAAGGGGGGTCCAACCACTACATCCGTCTGGGTTCTTTCGATTCCGAGCTTTGAGTGGGCCCAACTACCGTTCAAGTCAAAGTCCACAGCTGCGGACCCGAAAGGGAGGATTTCACCAAGATGCCAGGCCATTGGAGAGCACCACATCTTCTACTATGGCGGGAGGAATGTCCCGAGTTTCTTCACCGTCCCCACCTGCGACAAGAAGGCAAATGCTGCGTTCCTGTTCGACGTCAACACATTGACATGGACAGACGAGTTTACACCGAATGAGGGAAGATATGAGATTCCCTCGACGGTTGTTGGGCTTATCGGTGGCGAGTAAGTTGTCATCCAGCTCCCCAAGACACGGCAAATAGTGCGCCATGAATGAATACTAACCACCCTATAGCAAAAACGGAGGTTCGACCAAGAAGGGCCCAGCCAAAGGCTGGAGCGACCCGGATCTTGAAACCATAATGGCACTAAAGACCACCACAGACGAGGGCTCGGGTATCGGTACAAACAGCACTGGCAACAATGGCACAAGCCCAACCAGCGGACCAGACACCAGCTCAGACTCACCTAAAACCAACGTTGGGGCAATAGTCGGGGGTGCGGTAGCGGGTGTAGCGGGTGTGGCACTCGCCCTCCTGGGTGCGATGATGCTCCGCCGACACCGCCAAAAGAAGGCGTCGCAGCTTTCCCCAAACCCTATGAAACCCCCACCGAGGTATGCCGGGGCCCTGGAGGAGGGCCCAAGCGAACTCATGGCGCATAGTCTGGTTAGTGGGGGCGGAGCGTACGCTGCGGAACTGCCGGCGGGGGAGGTGGCGAGGGAGATCCACACTGGGCGGGGGAAATGATAGCGATACTTGAGGGGCAGCGCCATTTCGCCCGTCGTCTATTCATCGTACCCGCTCGCCTAACTTTCCCCCCACTTCTCACACCCATCGGGCACGCACTGGATTGTACGAGTATCATACTTTTTCCAATTCCCAGTTTCTCTTTCTTTTTTTTTTTTTTTTTTTTTTTCTTTCGTTCCTTCTTTACATAGGGGTCAGCGGGAGGGTTCCATCATGTTTCCATGGCAAATCATATTCTTCTATATTGCACTGTATCATACAATACACCATTTTAATCAATAAAGAAAAAAAATTGAAGAACCATACATGTTTGAGTGAGAATAATGGCAAAAATCCAAAACCATACTTGACACCTTACCGCACCGCATAGCATAACATAGCATAGCACAACAGACATCCAAAACAATCCCCCATACAAACCCCCCCACCGCGCCTTGCCTCACACCCCAGTTACTCTAGAGCAGCACAACCCCAACCACGAGTCAAACGCACAGCGACAACCCCCAGGAAACGGAGAGCAAGGACCAAGGAGAGAAGGTAAGGTAAGAGATAAGCCTTATGCGCGGGTACGATACGAGCATCAGCACTAACACTAACTCGCAATAACTAGCACCCGCGACATTCAGTAGACTACCGTACCGGGTACAGTACCAGTACCAGTACCGTACATACTTGAACCGCAAAATCTTCCATCTCCGGCTCTCCCGTCATCCCACTATGGATTTATTTATTTCATCAGGTTAGAGTACCTTAACAGCTGAACTGAACTTTTACAAGTACAGTACAGTATAGATACTCGTATATACACAATCCCACCGGTCAAAAAAATACGTTTTCGATTTTTCTGAACACGTCATATTAGGCGGTGCGGCAAGGGATCAGTTATCGTAATTGTCTGTATATAGCACTGGTAATAGAACGGAGAGAAAGGTTCTGATGGTCTAAGCGCGGTACTGTACAGTACAGTAGTCTACAGTATCATACTCGTGCTCTACTGACATGGAAATTAGATGATACGGCCGGAGGTTAGACTATTACGACTGATTCCTTGGATGGATGGATGGATGGATGGATGGATGGCTTTGGTGACGCGGCCGATAGGTCTAAGTCTAGGTCTCTCTCTGCCTTGTTCTCCAGTATGATACCGGTAGGAACGCTCCCGTCAACAACCTAACCTAACCGCAGGTATCTACAGTACTGTAAGTATGATAAATTTACCGTATTGTCATCATACAGACCGCCATCAAGATCCGAGAATTTAATGATTGTGACTAACTATGATATTTCCTTTTTTTTTTCTTCCTTTTTCCTTTCTTCTTTCTACTCGTACGAGTGCCATACGGTACAGTAATGCTTGATCATAACAAACCCTTATCATACCTCCCATGGAAATTGCCGGGACCGCTTGTTTCACATGGCCCTTTCTTTTTTTTTTTCTTTTTTTTTCTTTTTCTTTCTTTCTTTGAGTTGGGGGGGGGGGTGGGGCGGGGTATTACCTTTCGGTGCAATTTTTTTTTTGAGGCAATTGTCTACCCGTAGTTAAGGAACAGAGACCAGAACCGGAAACGACGACGACGGTCTTTGTTCTATTTTATGTTGAGGCCCTCACAACTTGTTTCTTTGTCCTTGTTCAGCGCGCGCGCGGGGGTAGGTAGGTATTAAGAAGATAGCGCTGTAAAAGTACCATGCAATTATCCCACCGGTGAGAGTATCATACAAGTTACCTTACGACAACAGACTTAACCGGTAGGATACCGATATACGAGTACAAGTAAGTATCATACCGCAGGTCATAATAAATAAATAAATAGGGTATGACAGGTGCAGTGCTGTATCATGTATAGTGCTCGAAATGCCCATTTCTATAAGGGAGGGTGGTAAAAAATGTGGAATAAAATAAAAAAAAAGGACGATTCTACCCGGTGTTTTGGGATTTCTGTGCTTATAAATGGTACGGTATGATATCATACCTACATCCAGGTTACTCTGCGGTGCTCGCTTTGTTTCGATGATTCTTTGATTAAATGCAGGAACAGACAGATAAACAAAGCGACGGACGGAAAGATAGACAGACAGGCGGTATATGCGAAAGAAGGAAAAAAAAAGAAAAAACTTACGCGTATAAATTCGCGACGAATGCCCCGTTTTTTTGTACTCCCCATTATGCCATCGCAGAACCTCAGTACTTGTGTGATGATACCCGCGCGGATGCTAGCGGGAAATTACTACGCTTTTACAATCATGGCTGTCTACTATCTCCGCCCGGTCCGGCATAAGAGTACCGTACACAGTTCCTGGGCATGCACAGAGTCCTGACGGAGGGGATCCCAGATTGAAAGAAACACTTGAATTCAACGAGCTTAACAGTACTGTTTGTATCCGCCGGATTCACCACCCTCAGGAGTGGAGATAAACACAAACTGCAAACACTATTATGTACAAAACCTAATAGACTATTTACCTCTATAACAGTCTGTTTCATGCATTTCAATTGCAAACACAATCAAAAGGATTTTGCAATCCTCTTCGACACGGGGAGGGGGAGGTTTGCCTATTTTCAACAACCTAAGAATACAAACAAGGTAGTCCAGCAAGTGGAACAACAGAAAAACGTAACAAGCAGAAAGAACATATTGATAGCCAGCCAGTACGATACCTAGATAGAGCATTTCAAAAGCACCCAGAAAGGGAAAGCGAAAAGTGAAAAAAAAAATCAGAAAAATTGCAAAGATGAAAGACAGAAGGCAGAGAAATATGAGAGGGCTATCTCTCACTGATTAGTAAAAAAAAAAAAAAAAAAAAAGGTAAAAAAATACGGGGAATCATGAGTACCAAATGGAAGAACAACAAAAAGAACATGAAAACACCCTATATATCTACCAACAACTCAAAGGTAGTACATTGTCTGTCTAATGTCGGCATGCGGACCTCCAGACCACAGTTGCACCGCTTTCGAGTAGTTTATTCTCGCCTCATCATCGCTATTGGTGCTTCTGACACTGCCAGAGTCGCTGGCATTGAGGAGGCCATATATATAACAACGACCACGTTCGCAGACCAAGTCCGCATAGTAAGCTGGTGGGCAAATGCTCACAGACTTAGTAGCACGACCAAAGAGATAGCACAGATTATGAGTCTAAATTCAGATCAATCAGGTTAGTCAGGACTTAAAAATCTTGTATGAGTGGATGAAGAAGAGATACCAAAGTTTGTAGGGAGTCTGCATCAAACCCATTCTTGTCGTGAATGACATAGTAGTGGGCTGGCCTGGTGGTGCCTTGAAGTCCTGCATGCGCTTGCAGGTAAAAGTCGTAATCATAAACGGCCGTAACACCTCGATCAACTACTGTTCCAGGCGCGGGGTTTCCAAGTCTATCGGCTCTGTCACGGTCCGTCGGGTAGAAGCGTGTGTGGTGACGCTTTCCAACGATGATAATTGTAACTTTTGGCCTATAATCCGCCCTCATTTTAACACAGGCCTCGCGAATCCTCGGAAGCTCCGCTTCAAGCACAGTCTTAAATTGGCCTTCACTGACGCCATCACGATATACGAGAATCGCTTCAGGCAGCCTGCCACCGTTCTTCTCCCTCCAGAGTGACAAACGTTCAAGCATCATCTCCCGTAAGTCAGTAATCATCTATTATTTTGGAACAGAATCAAGTTAGCAACCAGCCAATTATGCTATCGTGTTAGTTAAGAAACAAACCTCTTTTTTAGACTCCTGAAGCCTCAAGGAAGCCGGATACTGAGCAAAATCTGAGTCGATACTGGCAACAACCCCAGCAATAGAAGGAGTTCCCCTCAAACTTCCCGGTGAAGGATGAGTAACGTCGCATCCAACCTAAAATCATTAGTTCCTTCCTGCACATAATATAATAAAAAATTGGGAGCCCACAATCATTGTTGTCTTCTGGGTCAAAAAGCCCATGTCAGTCTTTCCAAGCCCATGGTTCCTACCATGAAGCTTCAAATTGAACTTCAATGCCAGATTGGCGAAATATTGCGGCTGGCCCTTGGGATTCTGAATCTTGCTAGATTGGGCACAGACAGTACCAATACCAAATCTCACATCACCCAATGTTTTGATAAGAGCATAGTTTGCCTTATCTTGACTCGGTAGGATGACGAGAGCAATTTGAACATTTCGCTTCTTCAATGTCTCGAAGCAAGGTACCAGTTTTGTAGACAAGTCCTGACCCATTGACATTTGAACGGAAATGATACTCTGAGCAGTCAAGGGCGGAAGAACAACACCACACTTTCGGCACATTTCTTGAAGGGAATTACATAGCTGCATGGGGTTCTGCACGGGGGGACCCGATCCGTCCTTCAAGATAATTGCTGCCCAAGTTTTGGCTGCACCGCCCTTAAGAAATCTCACATCCCTAAGGTTCCAGGACGCATCACTGGTGTGCTTTGGACCGCCTGCGTATTGTACAGGTGGTGCAGGCAGAATTCTCGCCGGGACTGTAACCATTTCGGTTGAGACAGACAAATTGAAAGGATTCTAAACAGTGTCAGCATAAAATATCAGGACTGTTGATGGCACATACTAGTAGTTGGCTTGAGGGTTTGAGCCCAAGAATGGATAAACCCTCTCCCACAATGGATTCCGCGTTTTGCTTGGGGCGACGACAAGCATAGGTAATCATTTCGCGTGTCTGTTCATCCAAAAGCTTCCCCTTAAAAGACTGTCCGGGCAGCACCGTGGCTAACTCAGGAGGCAATAAAATTGACCTTTCTCTTGTACCGACGTTAACACACGGGATCTCAGGGTTCCTAAGAGTAATGTTGTATTCTGATAGTATTTAGCAGCCACTCCAAAAATAGAATAGTATTTAATGAATAGCAAGCACTTACTTTTTTTGAAATAGTCGACAACAGTTATAGTTGAACCATCGTCGGAAGTAAATGTAGCTTCCCTAGCAGACCGCCCACCAAGGCTGGCAATCGTTTTGTATTGAAGCTTTCGTTTCCCATTGGGATCCGTAATATGGTTTGTGCTCACGCGCAAACCCTTCAGAAAACCATTAAGATCGGAGCGCTTTCCAACTTCTCTCATTAGGTCTGCAAGGTTTCCTTCTCTATTTGTAAAAGGGTTTATATTAGCTCAAGATCTCTGACAAACTTTCAATAAAACTCTCGGTAGAAAACCAAACATACTTGTAGAAAGCTGTCATGCAAACATTAACGTTGCAAAGGACCCGGCCCATCGAGGGACGGATCGAGGAATAGTACCCACGAAGAGCTAACAATCCACGAGGCAGAGTCTGCTGATTCCGGGGGTCCGGCTCCGAAACAAAGAACTTTGACTTTCCCAAGGGAATAACACCCGGGTTCTGTGAAGGAGGCTTGGCTAAAATAATATTTAGCGCCTGAATCGCGGGTGATGAGTCAAAATCCGGATCCAATCCATTAACATAGTCCTTAAGACTATCTGGCTCGAGCAGCTGAACCAGTGTAATCGTAACAGCGTAGACCTTAGACTTTTCGTGGGGCCCCGCTTGGTCTGCATCATAGTACTTGACCTCCACCTGAAATTTGTCATCAGGAATCTCCAGTTTCCTTGCAGTAATGATCGTTTTCGCATAGTCAGTTGCCATGAGATTCTTGGTCGTTTTGAATGAAGTCAATTCCAACAGCTCAAAGACACGTTTCCTGACCCTTCTGATCTTGGGGTCGGGAGCCATGGCGACGTCATATTTAAAAATCGTCTTTGTAGGCAGAGCCACCGGGAAGTAATTCGCTCGGACCAAGGTCGGAATTCCTTTCGTCCCGAAATTGGGACGGGGAGGCATAAGCGGTTCATTGACTCTCGTTTTAACGGCGACGAGTTGGTTTTCCATGGCCGTAATTTTCGGATCGATAACCGCTGGCGCACCACTGGCATTGCGTAAAGCGTTAAAAGAGCCAACCCGATAAACGTAGGGACAGCAGATGGGCAAACCTCGAAAATATCGAATCACCAGAATACCCACCTCTCCCCCCCCCTCCACGACCTCCACCCCCACCGCCACCGCGACCATACCCGCCCCTACCCCCCCCCTCCCTCCTCCTCCTCCCCTAAAACCACCAAACCCAGCTCCACCGCCACCACCTCTCCCGCCTCCACCGCCACGCTGACCACTCATGATTCGTAAAGTGGAAAGATAACGGTGATTTCTCAAAGCGAAAAACGTTTCAAAAAAAAAAAATGAAACTTTGGGAAAGGAATATCTGACAAGTGCAACTCTAAACGTAAAAGGTTAAAGGAGTAAAGCCCAGAGCCCTACTCAAAAGTGCGGAAAGATGGTTGGTTTTCTCCGAGAACACGAGGGTAGGAGGATGTTTAAGTCGGAGGGAGGGTTTAGTGCTGCAGCTTATATAGTCCTACCCCACCATAAAAAAATGCCAAGACGCCCTGCCCTCTTCTCTCCGAGGGGGGGGGGGGGGGCCAACCCCAACGCCTTAGTAAGTGATTTTACCGGTCACCCACCGAGCACGAGTGTGAGAGACAAGGCTATCAACTGACCCCTCCGCACGGTTATTCTATGGTACGGTGCTCTGACTGCTCCCCTTCCCTTCACTGCTTCCCGCAGCGAGAACTGGGATGGAAGGGGAGGGGGGGTACCTTTGCGGGAACCCAGCACTTAACCCCTGCACTACCGTATTCTATTCTCTATCTATGGTTACGGCTCAGGGAATTGTCACCCTAGCTTGTCCCCATCCCACACATCGTAATGGATTCCGATCTCTAACGAGTGCCACAATTGTCCACAATAGCAACCTCAACAGGTTCCCCCCTCTTCCATTCCCCCTCCTACTTTTCGCCCCTCCGTTGCTCACCAGTTTGCTACACAGTACGAAGGCGGAAGGGTGGGAGGGTTCTCTCCATAAAAACCCATTCACCCAACTAACACTACGCATTCCCCCAGCCAACACAGAAGAGTCTCAATCGCGCCAAGCGAAGCAAAGCAAAGGCAAGTGTACTACCTGTACATCCGTCGCATCCGGAGCGTACTCGCGATGGCGGGGGGGGGATAGCTAGCTGTCGTGGAGCCAGGACCCTCCCTCCCCTTCCCTCCTGCAACTAGAAAGTATGAAAGAAAAAAAGAGAAGAAAAAGAAAAAACGCCGCACAATCGAGTCATTACAAGGCTGAAAAAGCAAAGTCCGGTAGAGGATCGCTGCTTTTCTTTTTTCTTTCTTCCTCCCTTTCCTATTGTTTGATCGGTCGACACTCACAGTTATGAGTTCACAATTGCAACGGGGGTCAACAGGGAAGATCGCAGGAATAGAAGGGAACACACCAATTGAGCGGTGAATGTCAAATCGACTTACCGTGCTTGCCTTCCTGCGCCGTGCTACGATCAGCCTGACTTGCCCAACAGTAACAGTGTTCGTTACCCGCACAGCCCAGGCCCAATCCAAGTCAGACGATGCGATTCCGCTCCAGAGAAGTTGAGAGAGCTGTAATTCCAAGACACCCCACAACGAATTAACTTGAATCTAAACTACTCGAGTAACCTCCCGATCAACGGGAGCGAACCCTTCCCGTCGAGCCAAACTGCTACCGGTGACCTACCCTTCAGCGTCAAGCCAACAGTGGACTAGCACTCGACAAACGAGGCCCACCGGCCGTCTACAAGTAGTCCACCAGAGAAGGCACTGTCCTCCCCCTGAGTCAGGTAGAGCACAAATCGACTACCGCCATACAGGATGGCGTCCGCAACTCGCTAACCCAGGCCGCCGGCAAGACAGAATAAACTGGAACAAGATGGATTTTTCTTCTTCTTCTTTCTAACTCTCTATTTATTTTCAGGCCGGCAGGAAAGCTCATGATATTATGGTATCGCACTGGAATTCGCGGCTGGGAGTCCGAGTTCAAAAATGTTGGCCTGGATGGAACAAGGTATATATATAAAGGGAGTCATACAGATACTATGCAAAGCATTCGTGCAAGCAAGCAAGTGGGCGGGCGATGAGTTGCACCAGTTGCGACGACCATTCCGTCCGCAGTCACTCATCGACGGTGGCGGACGAGTGACTGCCCATCATACAGTACGTATGATACCGATACTGTAACCAGGCGACCGCATTCCTCAAATCATATCGTATCATACAGAGCTTGCCAGCCATATGAGTGCGGGAAGGGGAGGGAGGGCTCGACCTTCCCCCCGCTTCCCCCCCCCAAACACACAAACAAAAAAGTAATAATGAGAAAGAAGGAAAGAAAGAAAAGTCATAGGAGCTATTGACTGACTGATTAATACCTTATACCTCTGCGGCCTGACATTCTCCCCCCCTTCCATAGAGTTTCCTGTTCATTCTCTGCAGCGCATCATCATCGATAATACCATCAACACTGCCTCTTTGAATCTTTTCCAATCGTGGTGAACTCTTCCATCGGCGTAATCGTATTCGTACCCGAAACGGAGAAGCACAACACTCTTTCTCTGTTTAACCCCCCCCACCCTCTTATTCTTTCCCTTCAGCCTCATAACAACTGTATTCAGTGGGAAAAAAGAATGAAAATTAAAAAAACGCAACACAACCATCTCCTCAATAACTATATATACCTCGGGCACCCCACCTTGAAGCAGTACTCTGTAACCCCCATACCGCTCCAACAATCCTCACCGCAAACCAACGGCCGAGCCCAGTTCAATTCCTCCCACGACCACAAGACGACCAGAACCCAAGCAAAAAAAAAAAGGCACTATACCGACACTCACACAGTATAGCAGGAAAGGAGTATCCGAAAACAGGGGCCGCGGGTTTGTATGGGGAGCTCATACGCATAGATTCCTCGCCCTGTATTTTGCGAATCCCTTTGTGATCGGGTGCCCGGGAGCGGCCTCCTCCCCCAATTGAGCAAGACCATCACTGACAGTCGAATTATCAAACTCAGCCGCACCACGATCAACCGATAAGCAAAAGTGTAACAACAGAAAATAAATGTTTCACTTTTTCAGTTAGTCCAGTTTTTCTTCTCCTCCTCCCTGCCTTGCCTATCAAAGGGCAACGATCTCGGAGTGCTAGCGAGAGAGAGAGAGAGAGAGAGAGAGAGAAGAAAGAAGGCACTACTTTT
>LN890962.1:681550-696710 GCA_900010015.1 Tuber aestivum | reverse complement strand
GAGAGAGAGAGAGAGAGAGAGAGAGAGAGAAAAGAAAGGGCACAACTTTTTCTTTGTGGTGATTCAGCAATCGAAATATGAGACGAGGGTGGATGGTCGGAATATAAATAAACCCACATACTTGTACAAACCAGCACCTCACAGCCTCGCTCGCTTCATGATGGTGGGGCCGTAGTGCCCTGCGAAAGCTCTTTTTTCTTTTTTCTTTTTCCTTCTTCCTTCCCCCCCACTCTCACTCCCTCGATTACCGGTATTCCACGATACTCCAAGTTTGTCCGACCAATCGATAGACATATCCACGTAGCCGGGCCTGCGGCTGCCCGCTCCCCACAAAACACAACCCGTCCAAATCGACCAAGCAAACATTCCCACGGACAGAAACTGAAAATCCATACTCGCAATGGAGCTAGAAACCCTCGGGTGAGTCCCGCTTTCCCATTTTTCCCGCACTTCGGTCGGTAACCCGCATCTTGGTTCATCGCATCGTATCGAAAAAAAAGCTCTCTTCAGTGCCGATCACGTGAAACGAATCCCGTCGCTGAGAGCTTTCATCCTCCCACTTGCCCCACACATCCATTGCCATTGCCAAACCCCAGCGCTAGCAGAAATGTTCGGCGGAAGACTCCTTTGGAATATAATAATCCAGCCGCCGAACAATCCCCGCCTTAAAGATTGACAAGGAATAGATATCACAACACTGAGCGAAAAATAAAACCACGCCAGACATATACATATGTGTGATTCGGCCAACCCCGGCACAGAGGCGTGGGGAAGGGTAAATCCGGCTACCGCATACTTGTATGGCCAGTAAGCATTGTCGCCTCGCACATGTGGAAGGGGTCGTATCTTCCGGCTGCGGTATTGAGTCGGCGGTTAGCACGATCATGATAGTCAGGTTCAAGACAATCCGAAGTAAGGCATAGGCTATACTTGCGCTTTCCTATGGCATACGTGTCAGGTAGGGTCAATTGATTGAGACCGCTGGATTATTATGTAGAAGATAGTAGGGAAATGATGATAAGGTGGTTGTTAGAACGAGAAGAAAAGAGGGAAAAAAAAATTGAACAAAAAAGAGTATTTTCAACCCAGCACCACCGCGTAATATAATACCCACCGATCTATCTATACCCCCAATACCCGTTTTCCCAATTCTCCAAAAACAAAAGCAGGCCAAACAAATGAGATGAGATGAGATAAGGAAAATAATAACAAAAGGTGAAGAAGGAAGAGGTCAGAAGAACATTCCGGGGCGGTGGGGTAGCTGTATAAAGCCATATCGTATTCCAAAGCATTCCCCCAAGACTTGGTGGGGAAAAATATCGACTCCAATTAAAACGTGAGGTGCCAAAGACCAGGTAAGGAAAAAACATCAACCACAAGATAGATAAATCAATACCATAATCCAAAAACACACCACCCAGTCTATCAAGGCTCTACTTCCAATCCAGACAAAATCCAACCCACGCCCAAGCTGCGAACGGTGGGAATGGGGCACCCGCTCCACCCAAGCACGTGAAAGAAGCCCTTCAATTGCCCAATGGCCATTTCCCGAAAGGCAAAAGTGAAAAAAGGGAAGCGACCCCGCCCACACTCAACTCGATCCCCTCCGATCGTCCAAGGGTAAAATATCAGACGGAAAAATCTTGCATATCCCTGACTACGATGGCCACAGAAGCCCTCTTCGCGGCTTCAGCAACAAGGTTCATTTCCTTCCTCAGGGAGCTAGCCTGATCATCAGGGTTCCCTGAGCCAGAAGCATCACCGATACCGGTCCAGGCGGGAGTATTTCTCGGAATGGATCCCCTTCTGCTCGTCGAAGTGGGCGTGGGGTTTGGTACGAGGAGGGTGGACTCGTTTGTGTTGGACGAAGATGATGAAGACATTATGCCTGCGTGAATTGTCTGCGCTTTTCTCTTTTTCTTTTTTTTTAAAAAAAAAGAGTGGATAAACGGAAAACTCGCGTTATTGTAACGAACGAACGGATGGATAGATAGATGCCTGGGGCGAATTGGGTCGATATGGTGATATGATTATTCGAAAAAGAGGACCCTTCTTTCTCTCTCTCTCTCTCTCTATTCTTCTTCTTTCCTTTGGGCCGTAAGGTAGCAGAGTCTGCGCTCGCGGCGGTATATGAACGTATCTGGAGGGAGGCGGGCAGGTGAAGCCCGCGAGGCAAAGCAAGATGGGTACGGAGGTATAATGGGTGAGCGAGAGGAGAGGAAGAGGAAAGAGAGCGTGAAGGTGGTGTATGCAAACAGGGGAAGGAATCTTGGGGGTGGAAAAAGGTGACGGGAGGAGAAGGAAAGAAGCTAACATCGGCCGAGCAAGGGTTGGGTTTCGCCGTCCTGTCTAGGGTGTGTGTGGGGGAAATAACAAACCCTTCTGATACCCACAGCCTCTGGTCATCAAGAGCTCGATAATCTCCGTTTGCAGCCACAAGCACGGATTCCAGCGACGGCTGAAACCCTTTTTTTTTTTTTCTGCGGGGGAAAAGGTTGAGGAAAGGTACTGTACCTCACTACGCATCTCTTGTTCCAAAGAGGGAGAATGGGGAATCTAACAAAGGATATGATACTTTTTTGGAAAAAAAATGAAACAAGGGAAGGTTAGGTGGTCCTACAGATATAGCGATCACTGGACAGTCACGTACAGTAGACTACCGGCATCATTCACTCCCTTCCACCAGGAAAACACTTGACGCTCAATCCCACAATAGGAAGTGGATGGAGATCCGGGCCGGGGAAGCACAACAAGTGTCCTCAGAAATTCCACAGGGACACCTTGCCCCAACATCCCGATAGAGCAATGAGGCACAGGACAGGAGGAGGGTCTTGGAAAGAGAAAACCAATGAAAAATGTTACTGTAATTACTGTACAAGAAACTCCCCCACACCTCAACCCCAATTGGGGAGTGTGGGGAACTCGAGAACAACCGGTGACTAAGATAGATCAGCTCTCTCCCGCCATGTTGGGCACAATGACAGGAGAGTGATGCTGCAAGGAGGAAGCTTGGAGGAGATCCATTACCGAGCTATTACCAATTACAGGAACCGGAATCGGCATTTTCAGCGAAAGTTTTTTTTTTAAGATAAAAAAAAATAAGGCAAAGAAGGAAGGAAGAAAGGAAGGAAGGAGAATAAAAGAGAAGGGCACCAATCCATCCACAACAATCATCCCAACACGCACCCACTTTCACAAACACTCTACCTGACAAGCAGTACAGTAAGCACTCATCCTTAGCTTCCTATATCCGAGCCTTTGAACCACAATCCCTTCGCACAGTGCCGCAGCCTACCGTACACCACGTACGGCACCGGCACATTTTCGAGCACCTGAACTACCGTACGAGCAACGGCGTTGCTGACAAGTGGCGAAACAACCCAAAGATCCCCCCTCCCTATACCGGTTGATAATGTGGGCATTATATCACGACGGACGCCCTTCAGAGAACTACTGCTCGCACTACACTACATTGCATCATACCAGCAGTACGGTACTCGAGTACCGGTACCGTACGAGTACCGCCAGGTCACCGCCAAGATCTACCACCGCCTTCCCCATGTATCGTTAAACCCTCGTACTAAAATCTCCGTCTTTGCGCTAAAAGTTTGCGAAATCCGGGGACAGAGGAAGGGATCCGCACACCTTACGAGTGGATCACCTGTGGATCTTCCTTTTCTTTTTCCTTTTTTCTTTTTTCCTTTTTTTTCCGACGCACCACTTGCGCTACTACGGTCAAGGTAGCGGGGAGTGGGGAGGAAGAGGAGTACCGCACGGTGTCGGTCTCACGACGACGAACAACAAATAACGAGTGAGGGAATAGGCAATTGACATACCGGTTACATTACATACAATACGAGCACGGGCAGCGGCCATCGATTGCGGATTTGAGTTAGGGAAGTCTCGGAACAACTGGGTATCCCGTTGATTATCTCTCGATTATTGGACAGGAAGGTGAGGAAGGTGGTGGGAGGTAGAGGCTAAATACAGTCCGGAAGAAAAGAAAAAAAACCCCCATTATAAAGCGGTCTCAACGGCTTTCCACTTCGAGGTTGAGGGTGGGTTGTCATAACAGGTGTCCCCTCCATTCGCACGGAACCCGTATCGGCGCAAGTAGGTTCGATTACCATAAATTCACCAGAACGGAAGAAGGGGAAGGGAAGGTGATTACATATACACCCCATGACATTGCTCACGCAGGCAATCCCCCGCAAATGCCATTCACGAGCACAGATACAGTCCCTGGAATGATGTGAGAAAGAAAATGGTAGTAGAGAGGGAGATGGTATTGATGTTGTCATTCACCCAGGAAAAGAAAAAAAAAAAAAAAAAAAAAAAAGAGAGATACAAATTCCAATGTAGTGGAGTACGTTGCTGTAATTACAATGCGCGGAGGGGGGGAGAGAGGGTCTTTCCTTTCAACACCATTCAGGATCCTCCACATATTTTTCTTTTAGCTCCACATCTTCCTCCCTCAGCACGATGCCATCCCCCATTCCCTCCCTTAGATCCCACCACCCCCTTTCCCCTTAGGTTATCCCAACTGTTGTATGCATAAGCCACCGATATAGCTAGAACATATCGTAGGTTGTCCTTCACGTAAATCTCCATCCGGCAAGCCATTGAATGCGATTCTCATCTGCCAACAATACCCCATGCGTATGTTCAGATAAAATCGACAAACCGCATCCATCGTCACTCCAACAGCTGATCGCCCCGTCGTATTTTTTGGTTAAAGAAAAGAGTTGGACAAGTCATGAGGACGAGGTAGAGAACGGGAGCACAGTGAAAGAAATAAGAATGCTTATAATATCAGTTTTTAGGCCAATATATCGCTTCCCTACTTCTCTTGAGACATCACAAAGAAATACCGAAGCACCCTAACAGGAAATGGAAGAGAAGAAAGTGAAAAACGAGACACCAAATCTGGCTCGCAAAATGAAAGGGAAAAAGGTATCAAAAGAGCACGATAGGAAAGGACCCGGACGACCGAAGCAAATGGCCTTGACGACATTTAGTTGTCCAAGAGTAAACAAAAAAAAAGAATACACACACTATGCCGAGAACATAGGAATTGAAGGCGAACCGAACCAGGACGTAAAATGGAACAAGAGAGTGATAAGAAAGAACAGCAACACAGAACGGAAGTTCCAAGAAATAAAAGGTGATTTACGAAAGTAATATATCATGAGATCGGATATCAGAAAGAAGTCGATTCCGAACCCCAACTTGCACAAGCGAAATTTTGCCAACCACGAGCGAGATACGCACACACCGGATCCAAATCACTGGCGAGCGCTTTTTGTTACTGATGACACGCTAAAGCCAAGACAGGCCACAAAGGGCCGGCCGGACCGAGCGAAAGAAAATTAAACTTTGGTAAGGTAAGAAATTATATCAGTCCACATTCTCGCAGATTCTCCTGGATGATGATGTCTAGTATACAGCGTCAGCATAAGCAATACGGTCCAGGGTTGTAAGGTTGTATCACCATTAACAGCTGCCATAACAAACCGAATTTGAGTGGTATCGGTAGCACAAGTGAAATGGGTATATATCTGCTTAGTCTCAGATTGATTTAGGGAAACAAAACGGTTCAATATATAATCGCAAGCCGCGGTGTAATCCTCGCCTCCTGTCACCCGATGTCAGTAGTGACCATTTCACACATCAACTTGGTGCCGCAAACCTTCATAATCGCCGAAGTAGTTCTTCATCGGACTGATGGGAAGCTTCTCGCGGAATCGATCAATCTTGTTCAGGAAGAGAATGATGCTTGTTTTGATGAACCATCTCGAGTTGCAGATCGAGTCGAACAAGGTCAAGGCTTCCTGCATACGGTTGACTGTTTCATCCTCAAACAACAACTGGTCATATTCCGAGATGGCGACCAAGAAGAGAATCGTAGTGACATTCTCGAAGCAGTGAATCCACTTCTTACGCTCGGAACGCTGTCCACCAACATCAAACATACGATACGTAAGGTCTCCGATGATAAAGGTAGTCTCGGTGATACCGGTTGTCTTGACACGCGAGCGCAACACGTCCTGATCGTTGGGTAAATATTCGGCTTGCGCAATTCTGTCAATGGAGTCGAAATAACTGTCGCGAGTGTTAGCCTTTCCATCAACAGCCGACCCCGAGAGGAAGGAAAACACGTACTATTTGGCAGAGTCATTCAGCTGATATTCTCTCGACCGTCTGAAGCACTCCTGCACCCCGCGATCGGCCCACAGTGTCTTGATGGCATTTCCAACCTCTGGCGGTAAGCTCTCGCCTTCAATCTGTGTGGGCTGCATAAAGATGGTCTGGACGTGGTACTCGGCCCGGGTGTCATCCAAAGGTAACTCCAGCGATTCCATGGCCTCCAAGATTACTCTCATCGATTGTACTGTATTCGAGAAAATGATCTCCTTGAAAGACTCGCATTCATCTCGACTATAACCCCCCTCGTGGATGAGTTTCATCTGTTTTAAGATGGTAGACTTGCCAGATTCACCAGCTCCTATACAAAAGACGCGTCTCAGCCTCAAGAGTAGATGGAAACGAATGAGGCGCAGGATGCGCAATGGCGGGACCACGTACCTAACAGGAGCATCTTGATCTCGTTTCTCTGCATCATCCTGTCCTTCTTCAGTTGATTCTCGATCTCCTCATTCCTCTGCTTCCCCTCCTTCTCCTCGGTGCTCATTCCACAGCCCATCTCGTCGTGGTTCTGATAGTGTCAACCGGGAAAATAGAGTGGCGAAGGAAAGCTATACGTCGAGGAGGCAATGACTAGTGTGAATGATATTAAAGTGTGTGGTGTTGGAGAACCGATTTGCAATGGCGCGTTCGCGAATCTCTTCGGGATGACGAGACGGATTAGAACCGGATGAGGTTTTTATTTTCTTCCGTTGCCAAAAGATGGGAGGACAGATGGGTTAGATGAACGGACGATTGGTGGGGAAAGGGGAATAAGGAGAAGGGAAGCGAAAGTGGAAGGGCTAAGGTGCAAGGGGGATGGGGCTCCAGGGGGGGCTGCTGCACGATTTCTTGTTAGGAAATCGTTTTTAGCTCACCTTGGCACGACCCGATCCGAAGGGGTGAATGCGATGCGGAGAAGGGAAGGCTGTGTGTCCTGAGGATATGCGTGTTTGCAACTTCGAGAAGCCTTCCGTCGCTTCTTCCTCTTCAGCTCCCTTGTACTGGGGACCTCCCACAATGCTGGGCTGACGGGCGAAGATGGATCTCGATGAATGCGCGCGGATACGGTAGAGTAGGAGGTAGAGGAAGGAAGGAGAAGGATCGAAGGGGAGGTGTGGAAAGGGAGGATGGATTTGTAAGGATTATAGGGTAGAATTCCACCAAACAGAATGAACAAGGAAATGCAAGTCCGCTTTCCAAAAGGTAAAAAAAAAAAAAACTTACCAAGGATGTATATTAAGTGATAAGCCTTACTCCGGGTTGCAAGTGGCGGTAGTGAACCGTTGAATGGGATTTTTTTTCCTGGAGGAACCGAAGGCCAATATCAAAAGATCTTCTTTCTGGAAGATTTTACCCTCCAGTTGAGTCCCGAGTGTTGAAATTACGTGGAGCGAATGTTTTGGAAAGAAAAAAAAAAAGCAGAGGGTGCAGAGTGGGTTGGCTCTACCGTAAGGTGGAACTCGAAGGACACACACACGCACACACCCAACAAAGAGCGGCAGCCGATAGTGAGGCAGGAGGATGAGGTAGGTAGGGCTTAGCCTTTCACGCAGGAAGTGGAAAAAAAAAAGAAATACGATGGCGAGAACGCACAATAAAGGTGAGAAGTGAACACACAATTGTCAAAAGCAGTGCGCGACGTCGACAACGACGAATGCCCAACGATTGAGAAGGGTGGACGTGAAAGGGGCGGGGAAGGAACTTGATCGCGAAAGGGAGAAGAGGGAAGTGCCGGAGGGGGGGGGGATAGTGGAGGAGGTCAAGATACTCGAGTGGGTAAGTTGTGGTGGTGGTGATTTCCCTTGGGCTCGCGTTCCCTACGGCTCTGGGGATATTTTAGGGTGATTTGATGGATTGGCCTTTTAGTTTCTTAACAGCAGGCAAGGGATGGTGATGGATGGATGGGGTTCGGGCTGTGAAATGCGCGGGTGGGTGGGTGGGGGGGGGAGGGAAACGAAGGGGAGTGGAGGGCTCTGTAGTTCATTTCTTCTTTCTGAGCGCCGCCAGTAGGGATGCCTCGAAGAGTGGAGGACCCGCTGCGAGAAAGCCCTGGGAATGAGCAGAAGTGCGATCGGGTAGGGGGGTCTCCAGCCAGTTACCTACCCAGGCGGGTCGTATCACACCTCCCGACCTGCTTCCCACTGCACAGGATACGGTAATCGTACACAGTTTTGAGGCCGAGTGGCTGCTGCTGCAGCTACGAGTACCATACCAGTACTCAGTAATCATCGCTTTTTTTCTGCTACTGCCAGCTGCCATTACAAGTACTCGGGGGGTAAAAAAAAAAAAGAAGAAGCGGGCTCTTCCCACCACCCACTGCAACCTGGTACATAATGACCAGCGAAGCTTGACCACCAGACGGCAGCCATCGGAAGGAATCCGTTACCATAGAACCCCCCCCCCAAAACTAGAGCAGGTACAGAAAGCCAGCCGCTACTCCACAGTTCATTCCCGCGTCACCGCAGCGTACAAGCACAGCGTAGCACTCGCCCCCGTCGACTACCGGTATTTAGCGTTTGCATCAACCGCTTGTAATTTCACCCAGCGCAGATACCGATACGGTACGATTGCCCCAAAGTCTCCATTGGAGAGCTACTGCAACAGTCTACCGTACTGTACAAGTACAGTAGCAATCCCGCTCGGCTGAACGCATACACTATGCAGGCGCTTAAAAAAAAAAAGTCTACAGCTCCCCGGTTCTGAGCAGCTGTCAATCAGTCTCACAACGATCACATCTTACCGTCAAAGCGAAGGGGGTAAAATGACAGGAAAGGAAAAAGAAAGAAAAAGGCATTCTGTACGAGTACGGTACGGTATCATGATGAAAAAAACCCAACTAAATGAAAAAATGAAAAAAAACATATAAAAAATTGAACGTCACGAACTTTTCGCTACCGGCACTTACAAGAGCTACTGTAGTACTCGAGTAGAAAAAAAGGGGGGGAAGGGTGGGGGGGCAAGCACATCATTTCGCACGAACCGCTAAGATCCTGACGTTTTACAAGGGGGAAGCCTGCAGTGGCGTTTTGAACGGAAGACTACCGAGTCGTCGTTCTCTGCTCTAAATTCATCCTAACCTCCTCCTCCTCCCAATTCGATCCCAAAACAAACAGGAGCGGGCTTCTAGGTGAGATCCGAGACAGAATTCTTACGCTTCCTATGGATCCTGTTGCTCGTTGGTATTTTACGAGATCTTTCCAGCCATCAGGATTGCAAGTTCCTGCGTTTGGCCGATACCTGTGCGGGAACAGTATCATACTCGTACCGGTACCGGTAACTACTTGTACAAGCCTCTGTGGTTCGTCTCGTACAGTGCAGGCCCCTTAAATCTTCCCTTTATGGCCGCCATATCGGTAATGTACAAGTACCCAATACTTGCACAGTAATAATAACAATAATAATAATAATAATAATAATAATAATAATAATAATAATAACAAAGCATGTGTACCGCTACCGGTATGGTATTGTCGGCAAGAGCCATTGGCACGAATGTACTAGTACAGTATGTGTACCGTACCCCGTGAGGCTGCGAGCGACCCGGTACACCGCATGTATGATACAACATCCATGAAACCGAGGAAGCCCGGCGGGTGGCTTCTCGAAACAGCTGCCTCGGGGGGTGTTTTATAACGCAGAGATGGGTGGAAACATTTTATGCATAAAAATTTATATTCGAGTACCCAGCAGAAGAGTTTGGCCCCCAGCAGAATGACCCGCTTTCTTCTGGCGAAAATCCCGAGGGCAAAAGTTATCATCAGCCTTACCCGAAAGAGGGCGCTGGAGTACTCTGTGGGTTGCCAAGTAGCTCGATAGCGATTATTAACCTCCTCGGCTCAGGCTCTCATTCGCTGTGTGGTGAATAAGATCGTCTTACTAAGGACGAGTCTTAAAGTGACTTCCCTTGTGGTGGATCGAAGATTGTCAACAAAAAGTGCAATTTAACGGGGTCAAGATGCTCTAATGTTTTGCGGAACTGGTTTTCAGAAGCGGGTAGCGTTATGATTCTTCACGGGTGAAATCGCTGCATCAATTTCTCCTCCTGATACTTGAACCCGTGGAATACCCACGACACCATTCCCTTTTGAGAAGCCTTGCCGTTCCTCTTTCAGAGATGAAATACCGGTACCGGTGGGCTCCGTCTTCTTTCCTTTTTCCTTTTTTCTTTTTTTCTTCCCCTTTCCTTCCGAACCTGACCTGACAAAAGAAGTATAAAAAAACAAAATGCAACACAGTAGAGGTTTCTCCCGAACCATACCGGTACTGTATCCAGAATTTGCACAAAGAATCTCTCGTCCATTTCGGGAATGTCCAACTTTTGGCGGAATCTCGTATTAGAGCCTACCAATCACAAGCAGACCCAAGGGTCTTCGCTAATGCTTCTAGAGCCGTTTTGTCCTCCTCATCGAAAGCTGAGGGAACTGTGGAGTCGATATCTATGACTGCCACAACCTGCAAACTCTCCCTGTTAGCAAACCCTATCCGAGATTCGAGGGTCGGCATGACGCATGTTAATCCGGACCCCACACGGATCTACTGAACATCACTCTGGTGGATGATACAATGACTTTTCAGGGGCTTCTCTCTTGCCTTTTCTCCAATCTTGACAGGTACCACAATCTCACTCTTGGTCTCCCCGTCACAAGCGATGTGGCCTGGAAATCTTTGAACATCCTAGATCGAGGGAGGAATACAAAATTCCAGTCAGTATCGTAACCGTGACAACGGACTGAATCCGGCCAACCTGGACCAGCTGCGTTTCACCGCTAGCTGCCGCCTTCCCGCAAACTCCCCGACCGAACTCAATTGTTTGGCACGCAACCTGGAACCATGCACGATAAGTTGGCGTTAGCCTCGAGAGATCTGGGATTCCTGGTACAGTAGACAACACTCCGGGAAACAATGCTATACAGCAACAACAATAACTAGAATAAAAAGAAATGACGAGATTCTGTAGGTCCGCCACAATTGACCCGTGGGTGCACCAGGGATGAGCCGTTTCAAAATGCATTCTCCCCGGCGTAACCAACTGGCGGGTGCTTCCAACATTTTTGTACCACAATGAGGCAAGGAGAGTCCCAACCAGACATAAGCTACAGTAGACTACCGGTACCTACCTTTCCCATAAAGGGACCCAGTATCAACTGTTTCGAAGTTGTTGGATCGAGAACGTAGAAACCTTCGAGAACAACAGTTAGCCTTCCATCCAATTTCCCAATTTAGAAATCGGGAGAGATTATTCGCCATTGGCGGTTCGGATAGCCGGATAGTTGCTTGAGGGGGGCCAACCACACGGGCCCTTTTTTCACGCTTACCTGTCCAATTTGTGTGATTGGAGGGCTCGGGCATTGACTTCAAAGCGTGCCAGATAATTGATGCCGTGTTTGCAAGGTTGCTTCCGGCCTCATTAGCAGTCACACTCTCACACCGGTACTCGAGTAGAATCGAGTGCCGAAAAGAAGGTTCCCATGGGGATGAGCGAGGATGGATATTCGGTCGCGGAAAGGAGAGATGCATACCAGACCTGTCAAAGGTGTCAGATTACCGAGGCCATTTGGCTCACGCAGGCAGGAGGTTTTGTGGGGCGCGTATATATATATATATATATAGATGCCATACCCAGTTTCTTTGGCCCTCCAGAAGTGCCTCTGTTGATTCGGTCACCTGTTTCCATGCTTCTGTCTTGGTGATGCCCTCTGTAAAGTTCGCAGCGTCAGCATGAACCTATGCAGCAGTAATTAGTTTAGTAATCTCCGTGAGTAGTTAGGCACAGGTACAGCTACCATCTTGAATTGGTGTGCTCGAGTATAATTAATGATGTCGTAGAGTTAGAAGCGGAATAACTAGAGGTGAATGCTGATGATCCTCTGTGTGTTGATGGGTTTGCGTTTCCACGACCCAATTCTGCGCCATACAACTCAAGCACAGTACAGTACTCGTACTCGCACTGCATATTCGGTTTCTCAGATGTGTAAGACTTCTGAGTACCGTATGTGACACAACTCGCAAAATAATACACAACACCCAAGTAGAACAGAAGAAGAAGAAGAAGAACAAGAAGAAGAAATTGACGGTGGTTATTCCATTTTATGCAAAAACATCTGAGCGGGTAAATTTCTCCCGTTATGATACTTTACAGTATGGTACAGCGTTCAATTAGGATCATCGAGAATTTTATTGAAAAATCTCTCAGCCTGATCCATTGCCGCCCTTTTGTTATGATTCTGGCCGGGCCTTTCCTGGACGGCAAAGTCTGTGACATTATCGCCGGGCCGATGGTTAGCTTCCCAGTAATCGCCTTGCTTGGGAATCGGTGCGAGCTTACCATGAGGGGCTCCTGGGTAGACGTGAATCTCACTGCCGGGCGGGGCCTTCTGCCCGATCCAGTTCTTGAACTCCTCTATTGAATTCTTGGAAAGGAATTTATCGTCGCTTCCCAGGGCTAAACAAATTGGTTTACCGACAGGGTGAAGCTCCTCAGGAAATGTGAGTTTCACTGATGATACCAAGCAAAGTCAATCAGCCGAGCCATGGATAACCGGAAAGTTGTGATGAGGGGGAAAGATTATGAAGCATGGAAAAGTATCAGCTTACAGGGAGAGGCAGCATAAACTGCGTCGACATATCTAAAGCCGCTATTGAGTATAGAACGGCTCCTGCCCGCCAGCAATATCGCCTGTCTCGCTCCCCAGGAATAGCCCGCGGCAAAGACTCTACGATTGGGGTTCTCGAGGCACAAATTTTTGAAAAATTCATTAATGGTAGCTCCACATTCAGAGTCTCTATGGCGATAGAGCCAGAGCTTCAACGCGACGGCTGTCCTCCTGGAAAGAAACTGTCAGTGAACAGAAAACAATTAAAGAAGAAAATCATGGAAAACCATTCTACCGAAACTGATCACTTACAATCTAAGACGGAGGGGCTGCTGAGTGGATCCCTGGCTCGGCACGAAATTGTTATACTTCAAGGGAAAGGAATCACCTAACTCGCAAAAGTTGTCCGGTTAGAAATGAGGTTATTATGATACCCTTGCTACACAATATACAGCAAAACTTTTGGGAAAAGGCGAGTTGGGACAAACCGTTCATAAAGTCAGGAACATATACAGTAGCCCCGGTTTTGTCACCAATCTCGTCGGCAATAAGGCGAGTATTGATAAACTGCCAACCGAAAACATCGGGAATGATCACGATGGTATATATGGGGCTACTATTGAAGACATAAGTGTTGAGGCCGTGAACAACAGTTTCAAGTCCCATAAGGATTTGCGCCGATTCACCTATAATTAACCGTTAGCAAGGTGCCGCACCTCATCCTCTCCTGTCTGAATTGGTGGCCATACGATCAGTGGTGTGGCCCACATGCACAGTTTGAGCAAGAGAGTCTTGATCGGACATTTTCCGGGCTATGCTTCTGGTTGAAGAAGAGAGGTTCGCTGCCTTGGCTGCGTTATAGTGGAGTGTGTTTGGTTTACAGGGGTGGGACGAGAAGCTCCACCTGAGGATGCCAGATAGGAAACTTACCAGTGGAAAGCCATCTTCAAGATAGGGCTTTCTCTCTTGTGTTTTTCCGGGTTACAATATTCTCGTTCGGGCTTCTTGTGCTGGCCTGGGTGGACTAGATAGGTTTACATTCTCCGGGTGTGATACGGTAGGGCAACGGGTGAGAATATGATAGTATTATATCACAGGAAACAACGGGTTGGTGGTTTAGCACTCCCATAGAGCTATCATACTGTAGTCACCCCGTTCCCTGGAGGCCGGGGTGGCCACGGGGGACTCCTCACAAAGTTGTGTTGTCACGAATTATTCAGAAGACCAGTTTTGTATAATCCACCAATGCTTGTGTTGAGTGATCACTTATGATGCGACGGGCAATTACCATGGGGACTCGGGCAAATGAGCCTTGTGCTAGGACGTTGGACTCACTTCTCCTAGTAAGGTCTGGTGTTTTTTTTTCATTTTTTTCATTTTTATTTGTCTCGGAGAGCAGACTTTTTGGTGCGTTTCTCACCCCTTTTCCAGGTGAGGAAATTCTGGACTACATAGCACGAGGATCGTTTATTCGAGTTATTACCGCACCTAATCGAATGGGATGGCCCAGCCGGACCGGCGAAAGAAGAGAAAGAAAAAGGGCTCAATTCGAGAAGGAAAAACAGAAGCAAAAGCCAATTTTGTATATACCGACACCCTTCGATCATACCTATTAACCTTTTCGTGTCTCTTCTCAGCCCGGCCTGGCCTTGCTGAGCTGTGTGCAGCTAAATTCGCAAATTACCAACCGAAAAACTGAATGTGGATCCTTATATCGACCTAATTCACCACGGCCTAGAGCGACAACTATAACGGACAATAAATAAATACAAGTTTCCTAGTCCAGTGCAGCCTCCCGGATTGCAAGAGTCCGACATTGCATTCCTGTTCCTGTTTTCCCAAATCCTGCCATAAATGCCGATAAACATTCCCCGAATTCCACCTCTCACAGCATTCCCATACTAATTCCAACCTTCACATATACAAGTAGGATAACAACAAGGTCACTTCCCCGACAACAACCAGCGAACTGGGTAAATATTGAGTGATGGGTCATGAAACACACTATTGCAACATATCTGCGCCGAGACGATTCAAGGCGTATAGTGGCTCGGCGGATGGGGGAATGGTGTGTCGTCCATGGCCCGGCTCAGTCTATCGGATGCGCTGTGACCTGTGTACCTTACGAGTGTCATACCGGTACCAGTATAATACCAGTGGTAGCTAGAAATGCGGTGCGCCAAACACAGTATGATACCTATCATACCGCATTATTTGGCGAGAACCGGCAGGCGCTAGTACGTTGAATTAAGGAGACGGCCTAGATCAACCCGAAGATTAGAACCTAAGACAATGATTTATGATGATTTTTAATATGACATAGAGGATATTCTCAACGTCGTATGACTGAAGACATTTCCTTCACTACTATAATACTAGTA
>LN890962.1:655014-681530 GCA_900010015.1 Tuber aestivum | reverse complement strand
CGTTCCTGTCTCGACACAGTATCACCTTACGATTTCCAACAAACAAATCCCAGAAACTACCAGCGGACTATCTCAATGCCTGCCTTAACTTTGTCCGATTCGTGAGACGTAATGCGCAGCTACGAATTCATGATGAACCCTTGGTTGTCGGCCGGTATCTCCTAAGCAGAATCTGCAATATGGATGAGACTCTGGTGCCCTTCGAATTTTTAGAAGGCCAAACCTATGCAGATATGGGTAGTCAGACAGTGCAAGTTCGGAGCACTAAGAGCGGTTGGGATAAACGGCAGGCTACCATTATCCTATGTGTATGTGCTGATGGAGCAATGTGAGTTAAGCCATTGCTATTGTTTAAAGGAGCTGAGGTACTTACCCGACGGCATGACATTCAACGGTGGTCGGCAGAGTTTGCACGATATGATCCCCGTGTTGCTGTACAGTTTAATCCAAATGCTTATGCAAATGAAACGGTACTTGTCAATTGGATTACAGATTTACTGGTACCCTGCCTTCCACCAAATTGTCCTCGCCTCCTAGCTCTCGATGTCGCGAAATTCCATAAAACCAATGCTGTTTTAGATACCCTACGCTCACACGATATCATTCCAGCAATGATTCCAGCGGGTTGTACAGGTCTCATGCAACCCCTCGATGTTGCGATCAACAAGCCACTCAAGGATATATTACGTACAATGGTCGAGGATGCTATGGATCTGTATGAGCAAAGAACGGGGGAAGATTTGCATGAAAGTGGGAAAGCAAGTGCAATGGAGGAGCGAAGGGTTTTGATTCAAAGGTGTTTAGCAGAAGCATGGCATACATTTTGCACGACCAGAAGAGACATTATTGTTACTTCATTTCGCAAAGTTGGCCTATCACTACCTATTGATGGCTCTTGTGATTCTGAACTCTCAATCAAGGGTATTCCATCCGAACACCTTGAAGTTGGTAATTGGAGGCTAGAGGATGGAGCTTGCAGGACCGAGGTCGAAGACTGGGGAGAAAAGGGGGGCCCAGGGGATGAAGATCGTCTCTTTAATGAAGATTTAGAACATCTCCTTCCTGAAAATGAGGATCTAGATGAGACTGAACTTATAGATAGAGATTAGTAAACAAATTTCTTGATATTGTCTTAGATAAACAACTATGGCGTAATCTTACCACACTCTAATTCAACGAACTAGTGCCTGCCGGTTGTCGCCAAATAATGCGGTACCAAGCGGAAAGATTTAGAGGGTAAAATACCTTAAAGCCCGTGCTATCTCTGCGCGTGGCTAATCCCTAGAATCACATCATATATGCTTTCGCAGTTAGCCTCACGAACTCTGACTCGAATCCACACTCAGCTGGTGACTCTTATCGATAAGACTATGATACTAGCCCAACTTACCCTGCCCCTCCTTTCTCCCACCAAACAACAGAGGAAGTGGGTGAAAAAAAAAATAGTGAAGAGAGAACTTAACAATATCGCCTATTGTCTGTACGTACTCTTAGCCATCCCCCCACATGCTTACCGCCTCGTCTAACACAATGCAGAACTCCTCGAGGGACGAAATGTCCCGTCTCTTTCTCCCACCGATAAATCGTGCCATGCGAAAGCTCGATCCGTCGTTCTTTCAAAAGACCATCCCACTAACGGCAGCACATGTTCTGGACGGGAGGAACATACCTAGGGTTATGAAGGAATGTGCGAAGGATTTGCTACGGGTCCCGCGGCTCCGGGGTGTTATTACGCAGAAGGATGATGCGGGGACCGAGAGGAAGTTGTTGCTCTTGAAGCCTGAGGTTAAACACGACGGTGGGTGGACGGGCTGTCTCCTTCACGAGTGCCGAGGGGCGAAGCTCTGACCGATTTGGTCCAGATTTATCCACTGTCCAGCCAAAGACGAGGGAGTTTGTGGAGGAGAAGATTATTGGGCTGGAGCCGTATAATCTGCACATGAAATATGAGAACTGGAATTACGGTAGGTAGTACCCTGTAAGGGGAGGCTCATTGATTTTTGGATTTTGCCAACCCGATAACACCTCGACAGAAGAAATAATGAACTCGATTCTCCCTGAGGGCCTCGACGAGATACCCTGCGCCTTCACGCAAGCCGGACACCTTGCACACCTAAACCTCCGGGAGCAATATCTTCCCTACAAACACCTGATAGCCGCCGTCCTCCTGGATAAAAACCCGAATATATCCACTGTGGTGAACAAGATAGAGGACGTGGGTACGGGCTCGGTGTATAGAACTTTCCCCATGGAGCTCCTCGCTGGCAAGGATGATATGAACGTGGAGGTCCGGGAATCCGGCTGCGTATTCAGGTTTGACTTTGCCAAAGTTTACTGGAATAGTAGGCTGGGAAACGAACATGAGAGGATATTCAAGCAATTCAAGCCTGGAGAGGCTGTGGCGGACGTGATGGCCGGCGTGGGGCCGTTTGCTATCCCGGGGGCGAAGCAGCGGGTCTTCGTATATGCGAACGACTTGAACCCGGAGAGTTACAAGAGTCTGGTGGACAATATCAAAATTAACAAGGTAATCCTCACCAACTAACCAACACTCCCCCCATCATCTGGATCGCGGAATTGACACTGCGAAAAAGGTATCCCAATTCCTAACTCCCCACAACCTCGACGGCGCAAACTTCATCCGCGGGTCGATCCGCGCCCTCCTCTCCCGCTCCCAAAACCCTTTAACCAACAAAGTCTCCATTCCAACGCCTGGAAAGCGCGGTCAGAAGCCTCCTCCCCCTCCAACAGTGATCCCAGTACCGCCTGTGTTTTCCCACTTCGTAATGAACCTTCCCGCCTCCGCCACGGCGTTCCTGGGTGCTTTCCGCGGTGCGTATCGTGGGTTCGAGGGTGTAGTCACTGGTCGGGAGATGTTACCGATGATTCACGTCTACACATTTCACAAGGCGCCGGTGACGGAGAATGCTGCGGGGGAAATTTGCGCAGATATTAGTAGATATCTGGGGCACAAGATGGGGGAGGGCGATTTGGAAAATTTGGAGAATGTTAGGCTTGTGGCGCCTAACAAGACGTATTATTGTGTTTCTTTTAGGCTACCAGCTACTGTTGCATTTGAAGATATTCAAGATACTCAAGGAATCTAGAAAGTGCATTGTTTTCGTTTTCGTTTTCATGTTTTTCCCTTCTCGTTAGACTGGAGTTCGATTTGTTGGGATATGGTCTGTATATGTCATTACTTTGTAAAATGGTAGAAGGATACTCCTGTGTCGGATCTACCGGCAGTCATAGGAGCGCTTTCTATATGAGCATTGGGTGGGTTACTTGGGTATGGTGGGAAGAGAGTGGCTAATATTTCGTTAAATTCATGGCGGGTCACACCATTTCCAGAGAAAGATTGGGGATCGAGTGGAGCATGCTTAGGATTACTTTTTGTTCCTTCGTTCATCAAATATAGACACAGCCTTCCTAGGGCAAAACAGGTATTGGTTGAGAGTATTTGTTTGTTTTTTTGGACCCCCCCAAACTATGAAACACAAGAGAACAGAAAAGGAAAGAGAGAAAGGAACCGCTAAGCTGCAGCAATATCCTTCTTTAGAGTACCCATAAATTGACGCTTCTCCTCCTTGGTCTGGTATTGGCCATGGCCGAATTTGGATGACGTATCGATCCACTTAAGCTCTACCTTCTCGAGTGACCTTCTTGAAGTGTGGATGAACATCGACTTCCTCAGGGTCATTACCCGCTTCTTTACACCAGGGACAGAGCCCTTCACCATAACGAAATCGTTTTTAATTTCACCGTAACGAGGGAATCCACCGAGAGGGGTCTGAAGCAATTAAATTAGTTTGTATTCATCGGGGATCTCGAGGAGCGTGTGATTGTGACATACGATAGTCTTCTTGGTAATGTCGATCTCAGTCGATGCATTACCATCGTCAGTGCCGGAGCCAATGCGGTATATCTTGTGGTTGACAGATGTGCGGTGGTGGTAACCGTCTTGACCGGCACGGGCAACGGTCTGTTGATTATGGTTAGCTTATACTTGCCATTGGTCTAAATATTGTGGGAATGCGCACCCATTGCACGTGCGACGGATGCCAGGCACCAATACAAGCAACTTTTCTCAAACCCTTGTGGGTCTTCCTTGGTAGCTTCTTGGTTCCCCACCTGGAGGTGACGCCGTTGAAACCGTGACCCTTGGTGACAGCAATAACATCGATCATCTCGTCCTTCTCAAAGATTGAGCGGATGGTAACCTCCTTCTCGAAGTTACCAAAGGCAAAGTCGACCTTGTCGCTAATCGAGCCACCATTGACTTGAATTTCCATCAAGTGGGTCTTCTTCTGCTTGAGAGGGGTTTTGCGGATCTGGGAGTGAGCAAGAACGCGAACAACATTGCAGTACTTCTTGATGCGCTCCAACTCATGGGAAATGGACTTCCCCCCATCGGCGTGTCTCTTGGCATACTTGGTGAAAGCCTTCTTCTTGGATTTGTACCAGTTCTTGTAGAAGCGCCGCTTGAGATCGTCACTGAGATGCTCGGCCCAAACAGTAGTAAGGGATCGAAGACCGCGGGGAGTCTCAACGTATCCGACAACGCCAACGACGACCATCTATGACCATTCATGTAAGAATTGGTCGCCGCCACCTCCCAATAATAATAATAATAATGTGCTGCGGAAAGAGCATACCGGTGGTGTCTCAATAACAGTGACAGCTTCGACAATCTCCTTTTTATGCATCTTCGCCCCTGGCCTCTCCAAGTCACGAACTATAGTGGTCATGCCGGCCTTGTACCCGAGAGCGGCGGTAAGGTGAACGGGTTTCTTGGGGTCATCTTTGGGGAAGGACTATATTCGAGAAATTCCGTCAAAACGTTGTCCGGCTTCCAAAGAAAGAAATCCAACTCATATACTCGCCTTAACCTTTCCTCTGTGTCTGGAAGCTCGCTTCCTGGGAAGGAAGGCGAGGGAACCGTGTCTGGGTGCTTCCTAAGTCACTGTCAATACATTTTCCTCCCATTTATTCAACTATCTTAATATCCAGAGTTCCGGATTGACGTACAAATTTTCTCTAAGAAATAGTTAGCAGCGATTCGAGATCCAGAAATTCAATCGCAAATGGAGGGGGGCAATAACTTACATGAGACATCTCGGCGTTTCCTGGTGAAAGGTTCCGGTGGTGTTGCTGGTGGTGGGTTGTCGGTTGTTTGGCGTTGATATCTGAAGTTCGAAAATTGGGAAGGGGAAAGTTGGTTGTGTGGGTGCGTGGGAACCGTCAGCCACAGTCTTTTGCATTGCTAGCAGTCACGATTCACCGCCACAGACTCTAGCCACACAAAACCCTACATGTATCGATAATCTGTCATGCGATAAGGGTGTTACCATTATCATATTTCATTCTTGGCAAGAGATTTTCTGTCGCTGGAGTAAACCTGTGATAGGTTTGTTGCTTTATCGACAGTGGCTTACGAGTTATAATAATCTTCCGCCCTAGCTAAAGCAGATACTCTTGGGTTCGTTTTTTTGTGGGGCCAGTTTGGGCGTTTGGTCGAGGGTCGCTCCTGAGCATTGCTGTTATGGTTAGACTATGGAGGCCCACTAGTATCCCGACAATACACAAAATAAGAGATTGGTAGAGGAATTTAGTCGCGGGTTGAAAAGCGTTTATGCAGGTTAAGGCTTCACTAGCTTAGAATCAGTTGTGTCGGACGCTTATTGGTAAACTTCTTTTTGATAGGGATCGGGAGGAATAGATACGGTATTAGTTGGCGCTGGTGCCACAATAATATCACCATATGAACAGCAAAGGAGGCTATTCGGTTGCTTCGGACTCCTTATTGGGGAGTAGATATTTGGTCGTATAATAGCTAAAGCTCGTGAATACCCCAGGTAGGAGGGAATCTCTTTTTATCACTGGTCTACTAATGGTGTAGCCCTTGCAAACGTGTATATTATCTACTTAGTTTCTCAGGATATCGTACAGTCTTCGGTATTATTATAGCTATCATTAAATTGGTATCATAGAAGGAAAGCGTCATTTACATCCCGAAAGGCTGACTTTCTTTCAGGTCCGCTACCAGGCCTTCCACATTACTCATGAACTCGCCTAACATCTTCTGCTTCTCCTCTGTAGTTTTCTCTACCCTCACTTCCTTCCTCGACGATGGTCTCTCACCTTGGGCTCGTGGGGTAGGCGCGGAAGGTGAGGAAACCTCGGGCATAAGGTAGAAGTAGAGAAATTCTAGAATCTTGAGTTTAACCTCTCGAGGAGTGTCGCGGCGTTTGAAGAGTGATGTAACAGTAGCGAGTCCATCCAGTGATTCGAAAGTCTGGTTCTCGGAGATTAGACCCAGTGGAAGCTGGTATGAAGAAACACGAGGGAATTATATTACTCTTGTGTTGGTGGGATTGTCAAGAAGACCGCAGACCAGTGTTAATAGAGTTGCGCATTGGACAGCATCGTTGCTTTCAGCATCTAGAAGGTCTAAAAGCACCTGCGAGTAACCATTAGAGCCTTATAACCTGAGGCTAGCATGATAATAGTACTAACATTCATGTGGATTTCTCGAGCGAAAAGTTTGCGGGATTGGGGATGAAGCAAAAGCATTCCCTGGATTAGGTCCAATGTAGAAAGGATCAGAAGATTATTCGGGCCATCTAGGTTTGTGTGTTAGCACGCCGGCGCTAAATAAGTTTTTGGAGATCATACTATTCGTTCTTCCTAGGAGGCGCTCTAGACATGATATTAGTCGGATGGTTACTAGATTCGGGGAAAGAATAAATAGGTAGTTAGTGTTATCCTCAGCCTCACAAGTTGCAGAGTTGGCCTACCATTCCATTCGAAACCGCTCTGTAGTCGCAAGAACTCTTTGAAAGCAGCGTCCTTTGGCCTGCTGGTCACACCAACAGCAGAGGGATTGGCAGCACTAACTACTCTAGCACCGCTCTTTGATGGGGTCGAGGGGGACTGGAGACACATTTTCGCAAGAAATCCTTCAAGGCATCGTAGGCCTTTTCGAATGTGAATCGGATCATATGAGGAGAGCAAGTCGAACGAGGTGGAAAGTAGATCTTCCATGATTTGGTGATGAGCCCCAGGGTCGCTGGAGACCACCGTGCGAATTAATTTGGGGAATGGCTTGAATGGGAGGTTGAAGGGGGTTTGTGGAGGAGCAGTCGTAGGATGGGGCAGCTATCGTGCCAACGTGCAACACGGGGAGGTCAACAAGTGCCAAGACCCGCGCAGTCTCATGGGGGTTTCCCTAGCAACAGGACTGCGCATCAAAGTACTCGTACTACCGGTATCATAACATACCTTTACCGATAGATTGATTAGATAACTGTTCCATCAAAGCTTGTCTGGACCACATCAACATGAATTTCGCTGTTCTCAACTTGGCCCTGGAGTGGAAGAGAGAACCCGTATCAGCACCGGTATCTGGTATTGGAGCTTCGCTACTCTCACTAGAATAATGAAGAATCGAGTCCAAGTTATTAATGGAGCGCTGCTCGTGTCTCGGCTGGGACCCCAACCCAGCGCGGGCCCTAGGTCCTTCCTTGCACACAGTTGGTGCGGCATGGGGGTAAATTTATCGGTGTCTTATTTACACACTCCATGTGGATAGAGGCTCGAGCCCATGCAGAATCAAGAGAAACAATTTGTCCGGCATAACATTGCTTCCACAACCTATTTTACCTTCCGGGCCTGTTCAATTTTCTATTCACACACGTGCCTCATGCCCGGGAGACAAACCCAAGTATTGCCGCCCAGAAGATGGCAGGATGAGTGTCCGATATTACAACACAGCCTCTCCACGCTGCTCTCTCGAACAAGCCCTCTTTATTCAGTTACAACTCCACCATGGGTTGGGTATGGTCATAACTTTGGCGCGATGGGAGCTCTTTCGTTGTGGGTCGGGGTGGGTCGCAGGTTGTTGTTGTGCGGGATTGTGCAATATCATTCTCATGGAACCAGTCACCGCGATCATAAGTTGCCCCTCGATGGCCGACCTTGTCCCTTGTTAGCTAGCTTGTTGACACGACCCTCCCTTTTCGCTTTGCGTATGCCATTGAGTAGTTGATTCCAACCTCCCCATACACGTATGAACTTATATAATCGAGCCACCTGACGGACTGTGAAGTGCGGAGCTTCAGGACAGAAGGGGGCGCTTTGATGGAAGCGGAGGAGCCGCTCCGTACATCCCCTACTCCCCTTTATTTATCACCTATAGTACGGGAATGCACTTTGAGGAAGATTTCTTGCCAATAGTCCGGAATGTGTCATGCGAGTGATAGTGCATGACATGGCGTCAGTATTGGGGACCTGAGCTGAGATTAGAGAAGGGGTGATGATAATTAAGCTTGGGAGGACAGTTTGTCAACATGTATACTTGCTAGTGGTCTGATCTTCGTATTGTGGATTGTCGAAGGATGATCGTGAGCATCTTACAAGGTAATCTTCAAGGGTGTGAAAAAGGTTGATACACTTGTAATCACCCCTGCCGGAGAGAGAATCGACCTTTTTGTAGGGCATCAATTTAAAGATGAGAATGGAGTTAGGTACGACATGCGCGCTGTAAGGGATGGACCCTCGCCCGGCGGTTGACGGAGGTGCGGAACATGACACGCGCAGCTGATGATTCGCCCCCGGTTTGCCCCTCCAATGGCGACGGCGGGTCACAAAGTTAGCTATAATAATTTAGTGACGACAACGAGATGGGGCTAATGTCTATGAGCTGACGGGATATACCCAAAATCGGCTGCGCGTGGAATTCCTCAGGAGCTGTCCCAAGCTATGTGAACTACTACCCTGGCTTGGGAAGTGGCATTATAAAGGTTATAAAAAATCCCTAAACTGCTTCTTTGCAATCCCAGAAGTCGTTGATATCTCCAAAGTCGCAATTCAAGCAATATCTCTCCCTTACAGAGCACATTCCTTCGCCGAGGCAGTCGTTCGAATGGCATCTCCAAGCAACAATACCAGGCAGGGATCGCTTTCCAATCCGGTAGATACTCCGTCTTCCCCGACTGAGCAAGGTCCTCAGATGGAATCAGACACACCCTCTTGCGCTCTTGATGGACAGCCCGGTGAAGTGAGATTATTGTGCTTTGATCTCTTGATTTCCTGTTTCTAATAGCAGATAGACTTCATCGAGCGGGGCCAACGCTGAAGCACGTTCATATGGTAGTGAGTCTAGGGGTGAGAATGCCACCAGTGGGCCTCCTGGTACCGATGGATTTGGCTATCCGCCCGGCGGACAGCCTCCACAGCAAAATCAGGAGGATTCGTTTTGGGTGTGCTGCGGTGGGGTCCACTCTATTTGTCCCCGCAATGGTGTCTGGCTTCGGGCGAACACCCCCGCCTGTCTAGATTGCGAGCATAGGGTGTGCCCCAACTGTGAGCTGAAGCAGACGGAGTGAGGGTGAGGCAGTGGGACAGCTAGGGGATCTGGGCTCGGGAGTTTTTCCTTTTCGTCGAGTTGCTCTTTCTTTGTTCGCGCTCTACCTTTCCGAGTTCGGTATATTTTTATCACAGCGCTGCTGTTGCTGCTGTTGCCTTTTATTTTTGTTGGGTTATAAGAGCTGGCCTCTGCTAGTTTCGGGGAGGCCATTTTTTCAAGTTTTCTACACCCCCTGCAATCAGATTGTTTTGTCGAGTTCCAGATGAGTGGGCATGGGAGATTGTGCTCTACCTCTCGTGCTGTCAATGTGCATGCTGATGAACTTGGTATCATGTGGTTTGGGTCGGACAATTGGAGGTGTAGGATCTGGCCTTGGGCTCCTGGGATGGAGGTTGCAAATGGTATGCAAATACTCTCGTCGGTTGTGCCTGTGTCTACTTGATGAATCCAGGTTCACAATTAGGAAGCGTACCTAATATCTCCTAACGTGCTCTATAGTCTCTCCGTACACTAGATACTAGGCGATGGACTTCGACCACAGTATGTTTGTGTTATGGGCTCCCAGGATAGGAGGATCAAGGCAATTTAGCATCCCCATTTCACCCCGACTCTAGTACAAGTTGCGGAACCGTAGATGATGGTAAACCATAATTATCGCATTGGGCCCTGTTGCTATGGTAGGGTTAGTCTAGAGAAGATCTGTTCTGTTTTAACCGTGCTGTCGTGCTTGATCTTCTGGGTGGTTTGTGAGTTTGACAGATGTAATTTAGGCGCTGAGGGGTTAAAGGCACAACGGACGATCGTGCGCACAGTAGTATGCAGTGTAGTGTGCACTGGCTGGTAGAAACGGTAGCAATTGAAGGCCTGCCTAGAGTTTGTTCTGTGCATACACTGCGTGTGAGCGCGCATGGCTGCCTTGAGGTTGCCATAGAGTAGCGCGTACTAATCATATACACCAGGGCACTATTTTCGATAGTAGGGGAGTTGCAGAAGAGAGTATGGCCTTCGGTACCGATAAATTCTTGGTGCCTGATCTACAAATGTGAGGCTGCAATCAATTGGTATGTGTGAGATTGTGGAGATGGGGGATTTGTGGTGCAGTCTGTGGTAACAGGTCACTGGTCTATAGGCATTCCCTCGATTTCCGCCTAATCCTCTGCTGGTGGCCCATTTATCCTCGCTTGATCCACGCTGACAATTTGCCTGGGAGCGGAACCCCTGACAATCATACGACAAATCGTGTTTCGAACTCTTCGAACTCATAGCGAGTGGTTAGGCCACAATGAGCTGCCTGTTCTTGGTATTTGGAAGCCGTTGTTCTCCAGCCAAAGGGTAATTGAGGAGCACGAGGAGGGAGAGGGAGAGGGAGAGGGAGAGGACAGGATAGGATGTTGGTCCAATCTGGACGTTGGACGCACCATCGTGGAAGCTTTTCTGATCCGTGGGGTACTGGAAACGGTGTAAACCCCCCTCGCTGTAGTGTCGAGAGCTTGTGGGGAGGCGCGGGCCATACGTAAACATGCAGCATGGCCTTGCCTAAACATTTACCTCTTTTCATTCATCTATAGGGCGTTAGCATGAGGTGCTTGTAAGCAGATTGATCTCGAACCTGGCCAGCAGGAACCACTCATTCGTGCCTTCTCCTATATATCATACCGTGTCATTTCACATACTCGAGCACAGCACGAACTCGGTAAAGTGGGATGATCATCTAGCTTTACAACTACGTCAAGTTGCTGTAGGTTCTGGGAACAAAAAGGTGGTCGTCAAAATGCTATAAAAGGTCGGAATAGCTGAAAATGTGGTGGGGACTTCAGGGTGCCTCCTCAGTATTAATAAGGCTTGCTGTATTTTCTATACTTTCACTTGTCTCGACGGAAGGCCGAAGGATAACCTTTTCGCAGTGTTTTTCTCCCCCGAATCCCAAGTGGGGGGAATTCTGGGTGGCCTAACTTAGCTTCGTTCCCAGTAATAAGGTGATTCGGGACATGGGAGCTCCGGGTGAATGAGAATTACTGACGGTAAACTGCCTTGTAGCCATTTATATTTCGTCGTGGGTATATTCACTTTGAAGCAGTTTGTCCGCTGGACTGGGGAGGACATTAATGCATTGATAGTCTACCGGGGATTTGCTCTGCCCGAGCGCAGCATGGCATGGAGAGTGAATTGGCTATTTGTGGCTGAGGCTTGGCGCTTTCATCGGTGAACACGGCGGACACTGATATGGTTACCATATCATACTAGTGCTACAGTACGAGTATACTCGAGGGCACTCATGCTGTACTCTGGGTACAAGTAGCTAGAGCTTCTAGGGCTAACGGTGTGTGTTGGAGCACCGCATCATACTGATACTGCCAGTGTGTTAGGGGGTGGAGCGTAGTGTCAGGACTCATTTTGCTTGAAAGCGACATTGGAGCACTGCGATAGTCTACCTGAAAAATTGATCGGGAGAGTCGGTGAAAGCAGGTTGCGGGTGATCGACATTATCACGGGTCGATTTTCCGGGTGTTTGTGCTGGTGATTCAGTGGGCATGCAGCAGTCTGGGCCTCAAAGTGGTGGCGAGTTAGCTACGGTAATGGCCCACAGTTACCGTGCTCCAGTCACATGTAAAAGGAGACGCAGCCGCGTGAGCGCAGAGTCTCCTCGTTAGGCTTCTCGAACCCTGCAGAGGTTCGAAAACGCCCTCGGCAGCGAGATCGCATGCCCAACATCTCCATACATTTTTTCGAGTGTTGCCTTACCGTCTTGCGTCCTCATCCTCCACCTGCCCCTCTTTCAACCCCCACCCATCACTACCGTACTGCTAGCTCCTATCCTTCATCCCCCCATCTCTTTACCTCCCCCCCCTCCTGTCCTTCCTACAACTCCTCTCCACCATCGAAAATCCTATTCCCTATCCCTGATGACCTCAGAACCTTCCACCACTAGTCGACATCATCGATCGCCTCCATCAAAACCCCTTAAGCAGCGGGTGGATTCGGACGCCCTGGCTCAAAATGGAACACCCCAAACCCGGAGTGCTGATGTTTTGGTGGCTGCTGGATTCCAACGTCAGTGGTCTGAGGAGAAGGAAAATGTACCTTATTCGTCTAAACTCTCTTCGTGGGGGATATCCCTAGGCACCGCTACTAATTACACCCCGTTGGGCTTTCGGATAGTTATTACTTGGACCTTTCGAATATCTTGTCTCCCATCCGGGCAAGGATATCCGCCAGCAGTCCATAACGGCCTTCAACAGATGGTTGCAGGTTCCTGAAGCCTCTCTTCAAATAATCACCAAAGTCATAGCTATGCTGCATAATGCCTCACTCTTGTAAGGGCTTCTGAAATTGAAATGGCCCTTAACATATTTTAACGACGCTTGGTAGGGTCGACGATGTTGAAGACAATTCTAATCTGCGAAGGGGCTTCCCTGTGGCGCACAGCATATTTGGGGTAGCACAAACCATAAACTGCGCGAACTACGTGTACTTCCAAGCCTTGCAGGAGCTTTTGAAACTCGATAATCCATTGGTGCTCAAGATTTACACGGGTTAGCCAGCAAAGGCCTATGGTATCCACCTGATGCTGACCTGATGCGCTTTTTCGTCTAGAGGAATTATTGAATCTTCATCGGGGCCAGGGGATGGACCTCTTCTGGAGAGATACATTGACAACGCCAACTGAGGACGACTATCTGGAGATGGTTAGCAATAGTTAGTACATCTTTTACTCCCGTTCTTGTGCTTGGTCCGGGCCATGATACTAACATTCTGCAATAGAAACCGGAGGGCTATTCCGTCTGGCTGTGAAGCTCATGCAAGCCGAGAGCGCCTCGAACGAAGATTATGTTCCCTTGGTCAATATTATTGGTCTGCTTTTCCAAATACTGGATGATTACCTAAATCTCCAATCAGACCAGGTACCAATTCCCTACTCCACTAACTGCTCTAGCGATTTGCTGATGTTATCGATAAAAGTACACCAAGAATAAGGGGTTCTGCGAAGATCTTACCGAGGGAAAATTTTCGTTCCCCGTAATCCACGCCATTCGTAGTGATCCATCGAACCGTCAGCTATTGAATATTTTGGGGCAGCGAACTACGGATGAGGATGTCAAAACGTACGCTGTTGCCTACATGAGGGACCAAACGGGCACCTTTGACTACACAAAGAAAGTTATCCACGACTTGCACAAAAAAGCATTGGAGGCGGTTGAAGAGCATGGTGGAAACCCGTTGCTGGTCGCAATATTGATGAAACTGGTGGCTAAATAAGGGAACTGCTTCCTTCCTAGGCAGGGAGGCAGGTTGAGCCATTGCTGTTATTACTGGAGGAAAATTTCTTTTCGTATTCATATCATTAGTGGGCGCAGGTCTTTCAACTCGCCCGATGTGGTACCGGGTTTATTTTTTTCTACGGGGTTCTGGGTCTTTTCTTTGGTATAGGGAAGGCTGGTTCGAGCTTGTTACGGATATGATTGTTTTCAAGGGCAGCATGTTTTTCTCTTACATTAGAGCTCTTGTCACCTGTAAAGCCCGTGTATTTAGCCCTGCGATCGCGTGGTGTCATTGCTTTCTCACAAAGGATCGCTGAGTGGGCGGGTTAGAACGCAGCTACTATCATGCATTTGTTCATGAGCAAAAGTTATATAGACAGTTCAACACTACGTATCGTGTTCAGAGTTATCTAAATGTATACTTGCGGCCCGTGGGTAACCCGCTCAAAGCAGGTATTATTGGGGAGAGAGGCTGAGGGGAGATTAGAGATTGCGTCGAACCTCGAGCTTCCCACCGTAACTTGAGCACCGACCCTACGAGTATGGTAGCCGCTCACGTGGTAGGCTAATAACGGCGGCACCTTCAGCGCAGGAGCCACCCGAGTCGTAGAAAGATCTTGTTTCAACGTCCTCCGTCAATACTATCACCCTCTCATGCACTATCGGTACCGGTAATGCATATACCGTATCCGATCAACCTCCATATACCCGTACCACCTGTCTTCACTTGGGTCTTGGCCCGGTCACATCGCCAGACACGCCGGTTTCACGACTGAACGGGGTGAAATAATAAATAGTAACTCGACCCTTTCACGTGTTCACCCACCACCGGGAACGAGCGAGCACAGCAGCTATGCCACCGGTATGATGGACATGACACCACGACAGCGATTCGCGGACGAACTCGCGCAGAGAAGGTACCTGTGTACCGGAATATATATGGTGGCGGACTTCTGCGGCCGGAGCGGTTTTGCCATGAAACTACCGCGCAACTTCAAGCCCCCAAAGGTTCTTCGACAACCGCTCCGATGGGAATCACGCCTCTATTAGACGGCATAGCGGGTGACCCCCCACGCACGAATAGAGAGAGAATAGAGATATCTCGGGTTTTCACGAAGTTATCAGGGTTTAAAACTAGGTGAATTTTTGGCGAGAGAAGGGGAATGTCCGGGGAACGTTAATTACTGTTAATTTCCTTGGCGCAGACAGTTAATGGTCTTTGTCAATCTATTAACCTCTATTAAGTCCAATGCTGGGCATATTAACATATTATTACTAAGCCATGACGAATGTCAGCCTGCTCCGGCTACAGATGTCCCACACCATAATTACTAATACATCTACCGTATTATAGTTTACCTGGCAGATACGACGTTGTCCCGTCAGACACTAGACTATTGTACTGCGCTACGGTAGTACAGTACAACCATCCATGAAAAGAAAGCGTGCATCGTGAGGGTGGGGCGAAAGACGAGGGAAGAAAAAAAGGGATACCCCCAACCTAAACCCGAAAATGGGTATGGAGCGAATAGAACAGAAGGACATCAAACATAGAGAAAAGAGTATAATATGATAAGGGAAAAAAGACCTAAGCCGTACACTGTATTTGGATAACGAAGCATAACCCCAGCTTGCGACCGGAACAACACCAGAACAGTAACAAACAGAGATAGGGGTAGAGTAAAGTCCAACCAAGTAAGTTTTGACTTTGAAAAGGAGAGGGGTAAAGCTCTTCTCCTCAGACTGCTCTTTTTTTTGATAAAAAAAAGCGCAAAAAAATACATAATTAGCGAAAAGGGAGACGCATCTATCCTCACTCACAACCTTCACATGCTCTCATAAAAAAGAAAAGGGAAAGGAAAATGGTGTAAAGTTTCTCATTTTCGGATATGGGGGAAGAAACTAGGAGGAAATGTGGAGAAAAAGAAAAAAAACGAAACCCAATAAATGCTGTGATGATTTCCAACACCCCACTTCCTTTTATTCTCCACCTTTTCCGGAAGTCTGGGCCAACTGCTTCTGGGCAGCTAGTGCGGCCATCTTGTGGTGGTACCCAGGGGCTGGATGGAATTTCCGGACAGTACGGATTTCGTCGGCCGCGTAGCCGGGAATGCGAATATTCCAGTTGCGCTCAAGAATTATTTGGACGTCCTTAAGATCCAGAGTGTCGGAACCGCGGAGTTTAGCCATTTTGCAGGCTGAGGTAGCAATCGAATCGATGAACTCGTCGACGAGTTCAAGAACGGCCTAAGTCAATTTAGTTAGTACGGAGGTTGGTAAATGACAACGAGGCCCCGTGGGCTAATGCGACAAGCTGGGGAAGTGATTTATAGGGAGTCTGTAGCACATGGTACAGCGAAGTACATATTGAGCGCCGTGCGGGAATCTCTGAAATGCCAAATCCCGAAGCGCATAGAAAAACTTTACAAGGTGAGATTAATTTAGAGATAACGTACCTCTTCAACATCGGGATCCAATCTCTCCTCCGGATCGATCTGCTTCACAAGTTCTTCCAACTTTCTCTTACTCAACAAGCCCATGCCTCCCTCATCAAATTCAAATGCGGGCTGCTTGGTAATAGCGGGAGTACTCATCATCTGATTGCCGGAGCTATTCATACCACCACTTAAGGTTGGCCTAGCGGCGGGAATGGCGATAGGTTGCGGAGCAGCGAGAGCAAGGTTTTTAGGAATGGGAGGGCGGTTTTCCTGAGGAGTATCACGGGCAGTATGAGCTGGGTGAACGCTAGTCGTAGGGGATGCAGCTGACGCGGACGACGCTGGTTGGATGCGCGGCGGTTGCTGTGCTTGCTGTACTTGCGGTGTCTGTGGCTGCTGTTGAGTGACAGGTGTTCCCGTGGCCGTGGGTGGACGGGCTGCCGGTTGCACAGAGCCGGGGCGAGGGGCGGGCGAGTTAGGCTGGGCTATCGGGGTCCCGGGTGGGCCAGCTGGCCCGGGCGCTGGGGACCGCCCCGCAGCAGCTCCGGGTTGCTGAGCTTGTTGGAGGCCACGTTGGGCTGCGGCAGACGCTTGCTGTGTGGCCTGCTGTGTAGCCTGCTGTGTAGCGGGTTGCTGTTGGACTGTTGAGGCTTGACCTATCGTTTGCTGTGGCTGTTGTTGCATTGGGGGTTGTTGAGCTGCAGGAGACATTGTTTGTCGACCAGCAGAAACACGATTCTGGTTTATTCCAGTGACATTATTACTAGGGCCCGGAGGTGAATCTGCTCGTTGTATAGGAGTTGCAATTCTTTGCGCGGGGGTACTCTGATGTTGCTGCTGTTGCGCGTGCTGTTGCGTATGTTGCTGCATTTGGTTTGGCTGTTGGGCAGGCGGCGGGTGTAGATTCGGTGGGTTCCCCTGGATATTACCAGAATTTGTTTGTTGCTGCGGAGCTCCAATGTTCATCGTTCCCTGTTGCCCTTGCTGTATCTCCGGAACCATGCTTTGAGGGGCGGGTTTCTGCATTTGCCCACTCCCAGCCATCGAAACTTGGCCCTGTTGCTGCTGGCTAACTCTCATCTGGTTCTGTTGTTGGAGCAGCTTCTGTTGGGTGGTGAATTTATTGAGAAATTCTCTACATCCATTGAAACTTTGGGTCACTTCGGCAATCTTCTTTTGAATTCCTGCCTGCTCTTCGGACGTAAGGTTTGGTCGCTGGAGGCTTTGGTGTAGAACAGTAATTTGGGCCTTTGAATGACTCATTTTTTGTCCAACCTGCGATAGCTTGCCGGCAATTTCTGCCCGCCAAGCATCCGCCTTTTGCTGGGGAATCCCCGGAGGAACTATCCACGATTGCCTTTGGGATATCGACGGCGCCACCGGAGCCCCAGCGGCAGCGGGCCCAGCACCAACGGCACTTCCGACACTCGTTCCCCCGCCGATTGTCGTTCCATTGCCACCTGCAACACTTGCCAAAGAACCTCCAGCTGGTGCGCTATAGTTCTGCTGTTGCTGTTGTAATTGCTGCTGTTGTAACTGCTGCTGTTGTAATTGCTGTTGTTGAACTTGCTGCTGTTGCTGTGCCTCGCGCTGTTTCTGCTGTGCCTGCTGCTGCCGTAGTGACACCTTAAGGCGATTGACGATCTGGTCATATCTAGTCTGCGCTTGCTGACCTTCGGAGGTACTAGGTCCGCTTTTCTCCACAATGCCCCTCAACTGATCAAGCGCATTCATATACTTCGTCTTTTGTTCATCGCCCATAGATGGCTGCAGACTAACAAGTTGCTGCAGCGCTTGGCGGGGCAACAGACCGCTTGGAGAGCCGGCAGACATTGTTCCGCCTTCGGTTTTAACGTGCTTTGACGGTGGTGAGCTCTCGAGGTTAAGGTCGGATGGCTTGCGTTTCCTTTCGCTTCCGTCGACGGTAAACATCCACGGGGCGTAGATAGCGCTTTAACTTCTAGTTCACAGCTTCTTCCGCTGTGTGGAGGTTGGGTCGATCACTGCTTGAGTGTTTGAAGAAAGGTTGTTAGGATGAGAACTTGAGTGCGAGGTCGCGACTTACGCGATAGGTTGTCCATTTTTGAGATGTCGTCAAGTGCTTACCCAAGCAGAGCCAACCCAGCTGGCCTGCATAGAATGGAATACAGCAGCATAAAATAATATGTTCAACTTTTGCTCCATGTATCGTTTTCTTAAGATTTAAATTCATTCCCTTGAATTTAAGACGCTTTTTATGAAAATCCATAGATTTGTCGCATTTACCCAAATCCCCACCGAAAAGAACACGCCCTGTTCATAACCCTATTACACTCGGATAATTAAAGTTCCCTATTTCTCATTCCCATAGACGACCACAAGCTTCCATAACATCGTTATTCCCAAACAACGATAAGTTCACAATGGATCCATTCTCATCCGAAGGGGGTACGCTATAGAACATACTCAAGTTTAATTGCGCTCCGCTAACACCAACAAATTCTAGAGCTTCTGACCATCCACAACGCCTTCCATGGAGGACAATATTCGGCCATAATTAACCACGATACCTCAGGTTTGTCGGCAGAAAACAGGATCCCATCAAGGGTTTACAAGCTACGTTCTCAGATCGCTAGTGGTCAGGCAGAAGGAGTAGCAGCTGAGCTCGAGGGAGAGGATAGCCCGGACCTAGCTGTTCTGAAGGCATTTGCGGAATACAGCCAGGGTAATACGGTGGACGCTATGAAAACGGTTGAATCGCTTGTGGAAGCGTCTTCAGATAATGCTACTGTCCAAATTATCGGAGCTACGGTATTGCACGTGCAGGGTAGAAGTGAAGAGGCTCTCGCTCTACTTAGTAAACACCAGGGGAGCTTAGAAGCGTGCGTATTCATCTGATCTGATGATATTTTACTTTATACCCTCTCTTTGCTGATTATATTTCACCTTATAGTGTAGCCCTAGTTGTGCAAATTCATCTGTCGCAAAACCGGACAGACCTTGCGCTTAAGGAAGTGCTGAATGCCAAACGATGGGCTCAAGACAGTTTGTTGGTTAACCTTGCTGAATCGTGGGTTGGCCTACGTATTGTAAGTCTATTTCTAGGCGGTGAAACCACAACCCTTCTCTCTATCCCCTCTGCTCTTCAGTTTTGAGGGAGTGTTATATAATTTGCTCATTGTCTCACTCGCGCGTGAACCTCCATGTTGAGCTCTTCAAATGTATCCGTACATGTTAGGATAAGATGACGGCTGACAGGTAACTCTCGGGTTTCAGGGTGGCGAAAGATACCAGCAGGCATATTATGTCTATGAAGAGCTAGCTCAAACTCCTTCCACCTCTACCCCGCGTGCCCTGATCGGCCAGGCTGTTGCTGAACTCCATCTTGGGAGATTACCAGAGGCGGAAGTTGCTTTGCAGCAAGCTCTCGAAAAGGATCCGAAACATGAAGATGCCCTTGCAAACATGATCATCCTCTCAATCCTCGCGGGCAAAGAATTTGATGAATACCTCAGGTAAGCTCTCTGCCATATCCCGCCCCTTTGATCTCTAGCCCAAATTTGTCAAAATTGGTAGTATTTCGGGAATGCCGTCGGGCTAGTACCAATGGTTGCTGATTCGCTTATCATTCAGCTCATTGCAAAATTCGGCGCCAAGCCATCCCTTCCTAACCAATGTCGCTCAGAAGAGCGAATTGTTTGATAAGGCTGCGGCAAAGTATACGGCCAAGGTAGGAGCTTGAGGCGGTGTTTGATCTTTTAAAAAATTATCTCAAAATATCATAATCAAATGCCCCACTGTTTTCCGGGGCGGCCTTGTTTCTTTCTGCTTCGCCCTATTTTAGTAGATGGATAGAACGGGAACAATACGAGATTAATGATCCAGTCCACCGTCAACCGGAAACTATCATTACACCCCGGTGTTTTAAAAGGACGGAGCCTTTTGTCTGTAACACCCGTATTCTCATCCCGCTCGAGCACTTAGATGTCGGTGTATGGCACAGGTACCGGTACTCCTGTGCTCAGCTCTTCCCGTGCAAGCAAATATTGTCCCTGTAAGTACTGGTACCCTTGTTCATAATTGGAAGGGACGGGAAAAAAATGAGAAATTGAGGGGTACAAGGGAAAAACAGTCAAGCAGAAATCGAGCATTGAAGAAACATGATGCTATGCCGGTCGCCCACGCGGCCGGAAGGTATGTATATAATTCCAAGTGCCCTAACACCACACTGCATGGAGAGAAATAACATCTACGGTAACCGTCTCATCAATTCGATGCTTCTGCTACTCAGTGGAACAACCATATTGTGAAATGGAATAAAATGTAATTGTACTGTATGATCCCGGTACTCTCAAGCCCTCCCCTGTACTTAGGTATGATACCTCGTGTACATACCATATGTAGCCGGACCGAAGCCGCTTTTTTTTTCTACAGTAAAAGTCTTCAATGCCGCAACCTTGGCATGAAAATATCTACAATACCATAATACCTTACTCATAGACTAGTTTGGTCACTAATTTTTATGTCCCCCCCTACAACTGTTTACATAAGTACACACACCCCTAAACACAGGCTGTCTATCCATGGGCAGTTTGAAACCTTGCAGACATAGACCCCTCATGTTGAATCTCACTTGGAAACTTGGTAGCTGAACTTTTCCCCAATAGACCAGTCATGCAAAACCCCTGTGACTCCACTGAAGGAAGAGAAATGTTGCCCCAAGGCCAGAGCTGGATGGAGATCAGATAAGGCCACCACCATAGGATCAGGGGAGGAAAACATCCACAAAAACTCAGGAAGGAAAGAAAGTGATGAGTTGTGTCATGGTGAAAATTTTTCATTACCGGTACTAGTCTAACATGTTGTGGCATTGTAGATATTTTCACGCCGGGTTGTGGCATTGAAGACTTTTACCGTTTTTTCTATGATAGCAGTAACCAGCCAGAAGAGGCGCAACCTCAACCCGGAAACATGAGCACTTATACACGAGGATATGCCAAAGATTCCAAATGGCGATGAACACAATTGTCACAGAATGCCGTCCTACCAGCACAAAAATTCTTTGCATCATGCTGCCGTACAAGTACTGTACGTTGCGCACATTTCCATGCTATCGGGGTTCGGAGCTTTAATGAGCAATTTGTTCTACTGTACAGTACCGGTACCCCAGCTGCCAAAGCCTTTTCATCAAGCCTTTTCCTCCAAGAGCATGGGATGTGGTTCGTTTTCGGGTGGTTCGACGTCACTGACATCGGTCTGGATCCCATTGACGACCCCCCCGATTCACCAGGATCAAAGACATAGAGCACCGTTTGAATATGATAAGGTTTCTGAGAAGCGAGTACTACTTCAACCACAGTACGTCGCTGTCTTCAAGCCACCCTGTGTCCTCGGGCGGTGGCAGATAATCTCTAAGAAACCAATAATTTACCCAGGAGAAAAACCTCTCAAGTTCGCGCCCTTTGCGATCATTTCCTGCAATCAAAACCATCACCATCACCAAGCCACACGTCACGGTACTGTGCGGTACACTACCATATCTGGGGGGAGCCATCAAAAGAAGAAAAAGAAGAAAAAAACTCTGGAATTTGTTTTGAGCGATTTTAACCATCCAGTCCTTACCTAGAGGCGTTCGAAAGCGTAAGATATCGGTTGTAAAGAAGGAATCCTCTACATCTGACACAGCCTCCCTAGGGTGCCAGTACCGGTACGAGTTCTCTCACCTTTCTTTTTCCTTTCTGTGACAAGGAAGAGATCATTCTGCCCAATAACATGTTTTCACGATGACTCATCGCGGCTGATCAACCAAAGAATGTGCCTCCGCCCTGCCCGTTCCGCTGCGAAGGACCTGGAGTGGAGTAAAACGGATAATCTATGTGCCTCCGCTCGCCAACAATTGCCGGCTGTCTGGCCGTTCACCAGGAACAACTTCGCTATCCTACAGGGTTTTTCCGGAGCCGGAATTGATCTGGTCTTCCTGCAGGGTGAACCTCTCATTAATAATTATTATCTTTGTTTCCCTTCGAATTGATTCTCTAAGGGAACTATGTGCTAAATTGGAGGACGGGATTCGCTCGGTTATCGTCCCGCGTAGCCTCCATGCACTGCGATACTTTGAAGGAAACCTGTTCCATACGCAGCTGAATTGACGAGCGATTTCTCGCAGTACATAGATTATCGATCTGCAGGTAGGCAGGTTCTAGTCAGCAATGCTCGACCGACTACCATCATGACCAGTAGCACCGGTGCGATATAAGAGAGGAAACGTTTGTGATCATGCAGCAAGCCACAGTAGGTTGCGGGAGAGAGCGTAGTGCAACATGGGAGGGAGTTCGCTATCTGCAAGCACCCCTCTCAGCCATATCTACAGGGGAATTTCAGACTGGGAAACGGCAAGGAGGATGGAATGATAGGCAGTATTGCCCTGTGCATCGTGAAATATTTTCTTTCCACTCGAAGAGATACCGGACAGAATATATCATTTGACGATGAGACTTTACTGGGATCTAGGCCGATTTAAGCGTTGTCGTGGTCTATTGGGATTTGGTATCAATCGTTTCTGATGCCTGGCCAGCACTCTCCGGGGGATATCTCTTTATTCTAATTGGCCAATCTGACGCCTAGGACTAAAAGGAGCTTTCTGAGAAAAAAAAAAGAAAAAAAAAAAGAAAAGAAAAGACTATATCATCATGTTGCATCCCTCACTGGCTTAATTAATCTCACTTGCTTTCGCCAGAATGATTAGGCCGTGTCTTCAGATTTATGCATTCCGCATACTCTCACTGGTCTGCGTCTGCATCTAGCAGCTATCATCCGCGAGGATCAGTTGGCCCCCTGGCTCGCTGGCTGGCACCCCCCTTCTACCATCCGGGATTGAAACTTTACCGATTCAGGAGGAGGGGTGCCTGGGCCCATTGAAAAATCTACTCCTCCACTATTCACCTAGAATCGCCAGGGCTTTTCAGGATTGCGAGCTTTATAAAGCCTTCCGGCCCTCCATTTCTTCCAATCTCATACCTAGGGATACCCTTCAGCTCGTGCCATACGAAGCTTCATCAATTGCTTTTCGTTAACTCACCTTCAACCACTACCTAACTCTTACGACTATTTCCTTCCACCTCTCGCTTCAACATCCATAGCTCTTTTATACCCCTCGCCTCCCCCCCTTCTCTATCCCCCTAATCCGCAACCATGGCCCCAGCGGCAGTGAATACCCAGCCCTTCAATGCCCCCGAACTCGAGAAGGCCAAACTTCACACTGGCGAAATCAAGGTTCAGGATCTCAGAGTACCGGTGAAGAGCCTCGATAGCACTGCCAACTCTGATGACGTTCTTGGGCCGAAGCGAGACATCATTATCTTCTCAGGTGGGTTCTAGACATAAAGTGCCAGTTTACTGTTGCATCGTGGGATCCTATATTAAGAAAAAGCCAGATTTCGACGGAACCATTTTCATGCAAGATACCGGTCATATCTTGTTCGACGCCCACGGATGCGGTCCCAAACGGAGACATGAGCTTGACGAGGAGATTAAGAACGGTGTAAGATCCTTCCGCGATGTTTCGGAAGAGATGTGGGGAAGCTTGAATGTCCCCTTCGATGATGGATTTGAGATCATGAAAACCTCGCTCGAGATCGACCCTGCCTTCCATGACTTTCACGACTTTTGTATCAAGAATAACATCCCTTTCAACGTTATCTCCGCCGGTCTGAAGCCAATTCTCCGCCGCGTTTTGGACGAATTCTTGGGAAAGAAGCAGGTCAGAACGCCCAATCGTTGGTTGGTTGGAAAAAGCAATACTAGATGTCTCAGGCTAACCCAGCACTGGATTTCCAGTCGAAATTCATTGACATTATTGCCAACGATGCCACAATCACCCCTGATGGCAAACAATGGAAGCCGGTGTGGCGCCACGACACCCCTCTAGGTCATGACAAAGCTGCTTCGATTCAAGAATACCGCACAATCGCCTCCTCCGAGAGCGAGGACGGTACATGCCCATTGATTCTCTTCGTGGGAGACGGCGTTTCAGACCTCGCAGCTGCCCGTGAGGCTGATGTCCTCTTCGCCAGGGCTGGATTAAGGCTTGAAGAGTACTGCAAGGAAAATAAAATCCCCTATATCCCATTCGATACCTTCGCCGACATCAAGAAGGAAATCATCAAGATAACAAAGGAGGATCAGAACAAGACTAAGGGATATGGAAAGCCAGTTGTTTACAACGTATGTTTAATTATCGGATATCCGAAGATCACTTGATGCTAATTTATCTCCTACTATAGCCCCGCGCAAACTTCTGGAGAAAGGCCGTCAAGCAGAAAACAGTATGTATCCTACTGCTATACCATGCCTCTTTACCTTAAACCATCCCGAAAAGGTCTCCCCCGTCCCAAGTTCTAACGCACGAATCTAGGTTCCTCGGTTTGTACGAAATGCCACAAAAGAGGACAAGATGCACCTGTGGCCCGATACCTTCACTGTCAAAGGAGAAACCCAGAAAGAGAACGAGCCCTCTGCGTCACCGAACCCTGAGCCCACTCCAGAGACGAAATCCCAGTAAGTTGTAATGTGAGAACTAGTGCAAAATTGTCGGGCAACGGAATCTGCACGTTTGGCACTTGTTGATTTATGACTTGCGATGATTTTTTTTCCGAGCTGCGAGATCTCTATATTTTCTTATTGCTTTCGTTTGGGTATAATTTATACGGACTAGAGGAATTTTCAATGTTGCAAAAAACGGGAAGCCTAAATGGCATACCGGTAATGCCCAAATATACATTCCGAGAAGGCTTCTATAGAATCGGATACTTTTTTTTTCTTTTTTCCCCTCTCTCCCTTTCCCGGCTTGGGGCCTGGCGCAAAGGCCACAATGTTTAATGCTCATTTCCTTCCATACTGCAAACACGAACAGAAACTTGAGCTAACCACACGCTCCCGCCGCATTGACGCGATATGAATATTTGCCTAAATCTTATCACAGTATTTCTCCAGGTGGGGACGGTCTTTCCACCACTCACCACCTGTGGAGACATCTGACGATGGAGGGGTAACCAGTGACAGGATACAGCATGTCTATTGGGACCCAAAAAATTCATACCGGTAACCACAGACAGCTTATCTGATAAATTGGTTCTTAACCCTTGACAGGCGGAAAAGGGTCAGGACGCGCGCCGATCGACTTGCCGGTGCGGGGTTTCCAACAGCTAACTCCTCCTCATCACCGCGTTGAATCAGGAAAAAAGCGGTGCCAATCTAGCCTCATGCCGGAGCTTCTTGAAGGCGCACTCTCACCCATTCCTCAGTTTGCTTATCTTTCAGGACACTGAAAACGGTATCTTAGGGCTGGTCACGTCAATGAAGGTGCAAAATATAACTAGTGATGGGGAGAGGCGGATGGTTGTTCAAACAAGAACCACGTACTGTACTCTCATCCAGTATGGTAATCTAACTTCAAGTTAACGCCCACAGAAGGGGCCAGCCCCAACCCAGACCCCATGTGGGTTGGTCTTCTATCGTGTCACCCAATAACCCACGGTATCGTACTTCTCACCCAGCGCTCCGATTCGAAAACCAGTGTAGAGTGTAATCATTAGTTTAGAATGCGACCGCAAAGCCCCCCCCCCCCACCCTCCTCCAAACCCGGATTACGATTATCAAAGAAATCGACCGGACCGGATGAACGGATGAGCGGTGGTGCTGATCATGGTATAAAATCTAACTTATCTACCGTGAGGTATGAAGCAGCTGTTGTTTCAGCCACCATGATTGGGCATGTGGCTTGACCGGATGGGGATCCGAAGCGCACCCTCGAAAGAGCCGCCGGCATGATACGGTAGGCGATCGAAGCTGATCTTGTGAGTTTCCAGCCCCTCCGTGGGGGCAGTTTCAAGCACTTGGACGCGTGGGGGGAAGTGAGGTGAGGGGGGGCCCCTCTCGGGCTGTTACTCAACGATCATGACATGTCACTCGTCAATCGACCTAGCGGGAAAGCGTTGGCGGACGGTGCTCATGGTGTGATGAGTAATGACGCTGAATTTGGGGGTCCTGTATCCGCTAAGACCTGGGGGGTGGAGGTGACCCGATGAGAAAAAGGGCTGCATTGGTAGAATTTTAGTCATGGATAGTCACTCGTTTTGTGATTTCCTGATGGAGTTTGTGTGCGGAGCCCTATATCACCGGTATTAACACTACGATAGGTAGATCCGCTAAGTGCTAGTACTCGTACAGTATGATAGGTGCCAGGCACAATAACCGTGCCCGGTATGATATGATACGGTTTCGGTCGCCATGCACCGGCCGAAACGAACCGCGTGGATTGCACTCATACCCGAGTGATTACAACGCCAAAAAGTCGGGGTCCAAAGCCCCACCTCTTCCCCCCCTCTTCCTCCCCTCTTCCCCCCCCCTTTTTTTTTTCTTTTCACACCGTCGTTATCCTCCCCCCTCCCCATAGTATCATAAAGGTTTTCTTTG
>LN890962.1:640054-654227 GCA_900010015.1 Tuber aestivum | reverse complement strand
AAGGTTTTCTTTGATTTTTTTTTGAAACTTTGTGTAATAGCACGGCCACATATTCCCCGTTCGTCAGGTGTCATAGGTATCGTAACTTTTCGGGTGGGGGGGGGGCGTGGAGAGATGTTGTTATGATACCGTACAGTACAGTATGTATACAAGCTCTTGTAACAGGACTCGGCATGCCCCGCCCCGCCTCAGTGGGCAGAAAAATTAGGATAAATTGATGGATGAATGAATGAATGAATGAATGAATGAATGGATGATCTCATGCTTATGATATGATATCGTGAGGGTCTGGTCGACCAAGGAGGTCTATCATGGACCATCACTCAGTAATGTCGCCTTGGAGACCTTACTTTGTGGGAGTGCAGTAGACTACCGGTATCCTATTTGGGAAGAAGCATTGACGGGGAGAGGCGAGAGGGATTGACCATGCGTGTCACGCCCCACTGCTGGTACCGGTACAGTAGTGCAGTGCAGTTAGCCTGCCTGGGCTTCCGGGTATCCGGATTGTCTCGATTTGTCTTGACATTCGCGGTTAGACTGCCGGTAACTTGTGATGGTGGGTTACAAGTAACGGTACCGGTACGAGTACGGTACTCTAGTGTCGGTATTATACGCAGAGTTTTTTCTCGGAATTGTCGGGAAGGTTAGGGTTAGTTATCCGTGGTTTACAAGGCTACGGTACCGTGCCGGTAGTTAGTTAGTTGGGAAGCATCCTATGCATAAATCTCCGTCCAAGCGAGGCTGATGGGGGAGGGCGGTGGAGCGTGCACATGGCAGGGTCATTGTTATCGCATAATCTCATCAACGACTAGCAGTACCGGAATGGTATGAGTACAAGTACTCGAGTACGGTGGGAAAGAAGGGGGGGGACGAGTCACGTGTTTATGGGTGGGAAGGGGCAGGGCGGAGGGATATGACTGGTAGTGCAGCACTCGTACTGCACTCGTATACAGGTGGTACGAGTACCATACCGGCACGCCTGTCCGCCCGCCCACAAGGAACTTACCTTTACCTAAAGTACCTACCTAGTTTAATGGAATGGAGGAAAGGGTCTCCCACCCTCACCGATTCGACCGACGGCGGCTGAAGTCTTACCGTATGGGAGCGCACAAGAGTGGGTAAAACGGGAACAGAAAATGTGATAGGGTGGGGTGCGGTCTTGCTTGTCTGCCATGTGGAGAGAAGTTTCTGGCATGAGAGCCCGAACCTGACATGTGGTGATGATGGCGCTTGCACTTGTTGTAATAATAATAATACCGGTGATAATAGGGAAATTGGGTGCGGTTTTGTTTTGTACCTGTCCGTCGTACACACAGCCGGTACCACCGTTCGTATTCGCAGTGTGAGACTGAGGCTCGCACAACATAATGAGGCCTGAGCTGTGGATGGCACTAGTACCGCTTTTTTCTTTCTTCTTGACAGAATGTCGATACCGGTATACCGGTATGGAATGCTCGGGTACAGTGCAGGAGTCTGCGGCAAAGCGAGAACAGTGACGCGAGAGCGCCCATACGACCTTTATCCCCCGAACTGGAAGGACGTTGAAAATTTCGCACCATCCCTTCCAGTTTCTGAGGCATAGATGACTAAGTAGGATGTCGCCCTCTGGCTCACTATTCCTCAGTGATTGTCGGTGTAGGTGTTGGTCATCTCATGCGGTAGCTAATATTAGTTATGGTCTCAAGTCATGCCAGTGGCTGCGGAATTTTGGCTGTTGACAAAAGTTGTTTACTAACCTCCACCAGGTGTGGCACAATTTTTTTCAATGTCTGCCGGTCTACCGTAGGAGATGCAGGTAACTGGGATTGTAAAAGGGGTGGAATATTTCACCACACCAGCAAGAGCACAGCTGCAGGAATCGTGCTGGGCGGAGTTGGGAAGGAGGTGGGAGAAAGGGAAGAAAAAAACGGGAAAAGGCTATGCTTGAGGCGGAATACCGGTATTCGTTATTCTCTCCCTCCGGTGGAAGAATATGGAGGGGTGGTGGTACAAATATTGTGCAAAAGTTCTTCGCCTTAATCTCACCAATTGTGGAACCCAAACTTTGCCCAGGAAGATCTTTTCTCGACCTTTCGTGTGAGCATGGTGGGGGTGGGCATGTTGGTGGGAGGGATGGAAGGGGGAGGGAGGGGAGATGGTTATTTATGGAATGTATAAAATGTGACCTTTTTGGTTTGTTTTCAGACAATGCAGGACTCAAGAGCCAGATTCCCCCCAACCCCATCCCCCTCCCTCTCGCCAAAATCAGCCGCACCTGAAAAGCGGTTCCAAGAAGTTGGGACGCAGAGGATGATCGGTGGTGGGGTGTGTTCAGAGGGCTTCCTGAGGGGAGGGAGAAAAATTCCTGAGGAAGGGTACCGCAGGAATGTTCTGCCAGTACCGGCACTCGGGTAATCGTGGACGGTGCAAAAGGAAAGAAACATGATATCGTGCTTCCCTACCGCTTTCGTATCATACATACCATACCGGCACGCGCGTGTAAGTAAAAGCAAGGTATAAGTACCCAAGTATCCAGAGGATGAAAATATGTGCATCCTGTGATTCTTGTCTACCGTATGGTACTGCTCAAAGAGAACCCCTCTTCGCCGGGGGCTCCAGAAAACATTTCGGCTTAACTCAGGCTGCGGCGTCGCTGGAGGGGATAAACTGGGGGGAAGTCGGCCCATGTAATGGACAGCAGGACAGAACCACCACCAGGGACGAGAGAGTACCCGCAGGGTACAGGCATTACGTTCGTACAATGTATTTTACAAAAAGGTGAAGTTATCATACAAGATGCCTCCTTGGCCGTAATCCCAGGTAATTGTGACAGGCACCAAGCCAAACGCGGTTTCTTGGCAACCCCACGAGCCTCAGACCTTTAAAGGTTCGGTCTTCCTCAAATCATGAGGTCCAGGGTTAGGATTCGCGCACTTGTTTACCACATTTCCCAACTAAATGTGTTTAAGCCACAGAGGGCCGCCTCTGTGGGCAGCTGGAGACACCGGGGTCCGACCTTAAGCGCGAATGGACACACGTTGGGCCGGTAAATTCGCAACAAATGGGGGGTGAAGGTCTGAAAACGGTCGTTCGACGGAGCCATGGTGAACAGCACGGCATTGGTTCTTCAAGACGACTTAAGCTATAAAACATTATAGCTTGTCCATCCAGCCATACGGAGGTTGTCTGCATGATACCATGCCCCAGTGAATCAAAAAAAGATTTGTCTCCTGGACATCCTGACCATGGCGATAGGAGGTCCAAGATTTCGGGCCCGGAATCAGGGCGGGGGGGCTGTACCGGTATGTGGGCTGTCCTCGAGTACCATTACCCCAAATTCTTTCCAGTCGATCAAAAAAAGTAACAAGAAGGCCATTCAAACTCAAATTATCCCTATTCGAATAAAATACCGTAAATAAATAAAAAAAAGCCAGGGAGGAAGGGGAAGCGGCATGAGCTGCTTGGCTGTGACGAACTTGAACCGCATACTCGGGGGAAAGTGAACTCCGCTCTCCATCCAGCTCTCCCTTCATTTCCACTCAGATAAATAAAAAACGTTACTGCTCCGCATGCCGGCCCACTCTGTCCTCATTTCTATTTTTCCTGCAGTACCCTCACAGTCTACCGGTCGCTTGCAGAGCTTCTGAGTCCTCCGTCTCCGATACCGGTATTCGCTGATTACCGTGCCTCGACTTGGTGTCGTCTGAGCGTTCCAACCGTAGGCGGGAAACACACACGGACACAGACTGGAACAAGAACGGACGGACAGCGAAAAGTCAGACTGGAGGACAGATTGGTGCCTTGCCTACGTGGAATTACAGACCTGCGGTACCTGGCTGCCGGTTAGTGTGTGGTGGGAGGGAGGTGAGAAAACACCTCGCGAGATTTTTCTCCCATCGGTGGTCCATCCTATTTCTCAACACTTCTGGAGACCTCTTTCAGCTTCAGTTGTCTGCTTGGCTTCAACATTCTGCATCCTCACAAAAGAGTACCTGCTGTGTTCTCCCTTTTTGCTACTGCATTTCGGTAGACTGCCGAATCACCGTCAGCTGTTCTCTTTTCAACCCCCCACCTAACGGAAAAAAATAAGGGAAAAACAAAAAACAGGTTTTTCAAAGCTGGGCGTGTTTTCCCCTCTATAAGCAGTTGTCACTGCTGTTTGTGACAGGATGGTGCACATAAACCTCCCCTCACGTCTTGGACGCTCAAAGACCAGTGCATCGAGGAATAGCTCTAAAAACGCCTCACCGATCCCCAGCCGGACCGGGTCACCAAAACTCATGAACGACAGTACTCTGGTTTTGAAGGCCACGGTGGTCCAGGTGAGCTGATTCCGTGTGACCGCGTATATAAACGCAATGAAGACGTTGCTGACGGTGGGGAAAACTGTCTAGGGTCGAAACTTGGCTCCAAAGGACAAGAATGGATTCAGTGACCCCGTAAGATTTCTCGATTTCCTCCACTCCCTAGTCACTTTCCATAGAAAGTGGACTAAATTACGGACCGCTCTAGTATCTCGTTCTCTCTTTAGGGGATTACCGATTCCAAACAGAGGCAATTCAGAAAACACTCGACCCGACATGGAATGACACCTTTGAGATGCCCCTTAGCGGTGTCAGCACCTCAACGGTGTCGTGTGTATGTTGGGATAAGGACATAATCGGGAAGGTAGACCGCCCTGTGATTACCCGCTTCTGGAGTGATTAAATATTGACGCGTTCCCGCACAACTAGGACTATATGGGAGAATTTGAGGCCTCGCTGGAGGATATGTTCTTAAATGGGGCGGTCAACCCAGAGGTCCGCAATTGTTCCATCCAGCATGGTAAAAACGTCTCTAATGCTTCGTCGGTTACAGCCTCGATGGTTCCCGTTAAAATCCAGCCGCAAGAAGGCTCAAATTTCTGGCGAGATACAGCTACAATTTTCTTTGTCCGATAGCTCAAATGAAGCTGCTCCGCCTGAAGAAGTTGCGGCAAAATGGCAGGCATGGCAGGGCAACTTCGTGACAACTCCAAATCCTAGCGGGGATGATCAGGACCCTCTCTCTCAGGATCTTGGAGATGAGCTCCAATCGGAAGACGATGACGAAGTTGGTGACACGGACAGTATTATGGCAGGGAAGAAGACAAAGAAGAAGGGGAAGAAGAAGGGGAAGAGAATTAAGAAAGGTGGCCACTACGAGCTCTTTAATGGGACTGATGTTGTTGGCGTCATCTTTCTGGAGATCAATTGCATCACAGATTTGCCCCCAGAAAGAAACAGTCAGTTGGCTCAACACCCCGCTAAAGAGAGCAATTCTGACCAACACAGTGACACGTACCGGGTTTGACATGGATCCCTTTGTTGTTGTCTCTCTTGGAAAATCGACCTTTCGTACTCGACATATCCGACATTCACTAAACCCCGTATTTGATGAGAAAATGGTGTTCCAAGTTCTTCGACAGGAACAGAATTATAGCTTGAACTTCGCCGTTGTGGATCGGGATAAGTTCTCATCAAACGACTTTGTAGCCCAAACCAACTTTGCACTAAAGGAGATCATTGAAACCCAGCCGTCAGCAGACCCAGAGACTGGATTGTACAATCTGCGGGAACCGCTCAAGGACGAGAACTCGGTAAGCCCTATTTCTCCTGGGTTGAAGCCGGGCAATGGAAGCAAGTCGCGATTCCGTCTCCCTCTACCCAGGTCTACATCAGGAACCAGTTTATCCGCTAAGTCCAATAGCCGGGCTGAGCTCAGTCGTAAGACTTCCTCCACCTCTCTGCAAAGTACGCTTGATACCCTGCCCCTGGGCGGAGAGGAGGCAGCCACATCGCTATCTGGGAACAAGGCCATCCCCGTAAATGATACGACTGAGTATGATCTAAAGCAATTTAAATTGTTGCTCCCATTGAAGAACAAGGAGAGATGGGAAGACAAACATAACCCTGAGCTTTTCATTAAGGCCAAATATGTCCCGTATCCTGCCTTAAGGCAGCAATTTTGGAGGGTTATGCTACGTCAGTATGATGCCGATGATAGTGGTATGATCAGCCGTGTCGAGCTTACAACTATGCTTGACACGCTCGGGTCAACACTGTCGGCACACACCATCGATAGCTACTTCGAAAGATTTAGAAATCAAAACGGGTACGACAGCTTGGAAAACACCGAGTTAACGGTAGACCAAGCAGTTATCTGTCTTGAGGATCAGCTTTCGTCATCGACACCAAGGACACCATCGCATCTCACACCGCACCTACGCCAGCTGCCAATCCCTGGATTGAAGGATCGCGACAATGAGCGAGACGATGCATCGCAGAAGTCATTAGACACAAGCACTGGCTCAGAAACTCCTGACCCCCGCAGCAGCTCCGCTGTATCTTTGCCCAAGATACAAACCCAGCCTGTTCTTGGTCCTGCAGGCGAGGAGGGTCTGCTGCTTGGGGAGAACGATCTTGTGGATGAGAAGGCGGAGGAGCATGTGATCCAGCTGAAGGAATGCCCACTCTGTCATCAGCCAAGGCTCCACAAGCGTTCGGAGGTCGATATCGTCACACATCTGGCGACCTGTGCATCACAAGATTGGCGACAGGTTGACAAACTCGTCATGGGAGGGTTTGTCACATCAAGTCAAGCACAGCGCAAATGGTACTCTAAGGTTTGTACAGGATCTCGTGGTTTTCCAATGGCATGGGACTGAGATTCTGCAGGTCATATCAAAAATTTCATACGGAGGTTACAAACTAGGCGCCAACTCGGCCAACATCCTAGTCCAAGACAGAATAACTGGGCAGATTCAAGAAGAGCGTATGAGCGTCTATGTCCGACTTGGCATCAGATTGCTCTACAAGGGTCTTAGTAGCAGCAGTATGGAAAATAAAAAGAGTACGGTAACCCAAATCTCCCAGCTCTACGCATAACAGGAACACTGGTTTATTGATTTTCTAAGTCAAAAAATTACTTTATTCCCTTAGTGTCAAGCAGGGCAAGAAGTTTGACAACCCAGCCTCCTCTCGCGACATCAAAGGCTTTATTGCTTTCCATCAGCTGGATTTGTCCGAGGTTCTACTACCACTCGATCAGTTCAAGACGTGAGACCCTTTCCCTATGTTGTCCTGCCGCCTTTATATTGATATGCGATAGATTCAATGAATTCTTTTATCGAGCCCTAAAGCCGGGTGCCCGCCCGTGCTCGGCACCGGACAACCCGAAAGTCATTGTCTCACCTGCAGATTGCCGGAGCGTTATGTTTAACAGGATCGATGACGCAACCAAGATATGGGTCAAGGGTCGGGAGTTTACAATTGCAAGGCTTCTCGGGAATGCGTATCCGGAGGATGTTAAGCGATATGAGAAGGGTGCTTTGGGAATATTCAGACTTGCACCTCAAGATTACCACCGGTTTCATCACCCAGTTGATGGTCTCATGGGAGAACCTAAGCTTATCAAGGGGGAGTACTATACTGTCAACCCTATGGCTATCCGCTCAGCGTAGGTGATCCCAAACCTGCCCCATCGCGAATTTAGTTAACTTTAATTCTTAGCTTGGACGTTTATGGGGAAAACGTCCGCATATGTGTCCCCGTCGATTCCCCAGATTTTGGTAGGGTTATGATCATCTGTGTTGGGGCAATGATGGTCGGGAGCACAGTCATCACGGCAAAGGCGGGACAACAGGTCAAACGAACCGATGAATTAGGATATTTTCAATTCGGTATATACCACTCCGCGGGCCCTTCGAAACCAGAACCAGAGATGTGACTAATACATTCGATAGGTGGAAGTACCATTGTCCTACTATTCGAGCCTGGAAGGATGGTTTTCGACGATGATTTAGTTAGTAACTCGAACACAGCCCTCGAGACACTAATCCGCGTTGGGATGTCCATTGGGCACAGCCCGGGCACAGCCATGGTGTCCGAGAAAAAAGAGAACGTTACAGAAGAAGATAAGATGGAGGCCAGAAGACGTATTGAAGGCAGCCTAGCGCCACCTGCCAATTAGGTATGTGGCCTGTATGCAATCCCGCAACCGAACAAGCCATTCTGATTTGCTCTTAGACCAGAACAGAGTGATGCCCTGGGAATGGATAAAAATTATGTGGATATTTGATTGACTAGAGGCGCATTTATAGGATGAGGGTTGTGATTGTCCTTGTTTTTTTTTCTTTTTCCTTTCTTTTTTGGTTTGGATATATCCAAGTAGCAACCACACCAGATCGCTCTGGTGATGGGAACATTCAACATGATTCAGCGAGGTTATCTTTCAGAGCTCCATGTGAGACAAGCGAGTGAAAGGTAGTGCTTACCTGTAGCAATGATTTATTTTTTGTTTTTCTCAGTTTTGTGGAGGTATCATACAAGGGAGGGGAAAACCCCCCGGAGGCTACATACATATTAATATCAAGACGCTACCCCAATCACCCTCGGTGCATTCACATTGCGGACAAGGAGCAAGGTCTCGGGATAATCAGATCGAGGCACGCCAGTATCGACAACATGTGCCCCTACCCACTTACCAGGTTTCGCACAGGACCATCAGGGTCCGGATGGGTCCCAAACATCATCACCTCGATTCCCTGCCCTCTCCTCCCCCGATCTGCGCATTGCCATTATTATGATACCATCACCATTATTACCCTTCGGAGCCCACCCCCGATCTCCCCCATTATTGGGCGGTCGTATCAGGAGGGATGAAAATGCCGTGTATGTTCACGATAGGACGAGGAGCCAAATCAATGCATGACACTCTAGCACAAAACAACCTGAAGGAAGGGGCTACTCGAGTACCGTAATAACTCCAGTTACATACCACGAAACACGATGCCGCAGTTGTAATCGTAGTCAATCTCCAGGGGTTGTTATACGTCATGATTTTCTTATTTCTTATTTTATTCTTTCGGATATGATATCGGACCACGGGAAGTGTGTTTGCCAAGTGTCGGGGGGAACAGCTTGGAAGGCAAAAGCTGAACCACGGCCTTTCGATAACTCCTTGATTGTCGGGCGAGGCGGATGGATAGATTGATGGATGGGTGGGCAAGGCAGGGATAATGAAATAGAATAGAATAGAACAGAAATAAAGGTGTTTCCTTCTTCCCTTTTTCTCTTGATCCGTTTTCAGGCCTTCTCTTCCCTCAACCATTTATCCTTGAGTAGGAGAGTCGCGATGTGATATGTGAGGCCATTCTGGCTTAGTTTCAGGCACTATGTCCGTATGTATGTATCAGACGTATATTCGTACTCCCTTCCCCCCCCCCCCCTCTCCCCCCTCCCTTCCTTCCTCCCTTCCGCCTTCATCCCCAAATTCGGATGCAAGGAGTATTCAATCACCAATTGGCAGGAAATTGGAAGGGTAAGGTGGAGAAAGGATGCTACTTTTTGTTTTTCCTTTATCCCAATGAGCGAGATTCCCCAGATCCCGTGGGGTACGAGCATCATACCAACAAATATACATAACTCTCGGCCTCCAAGCTGCCTCCGTTTGTTCGCCCGTCTGTCCGTCCCACTCATTTGTTGAACGAACGATCACCACGATCCCATATCGACCAAATCCCTACAGCAAACACGGCTTATTTCCCGCTGCACACGAAGAATCTCCAGCCATTCGTAGGAGGAGCCAAGGCTGCTGTGCTATGCCATATGCCATATGCGCCTGCTGATCCCCAAGAGGCCAGTCAGTAAGTCAGTCGGGACCATTCCCAGATTCACATTCTGCTATCCCCTCCCACCTCCTGGGCATTTCACTCTGATCATTATTATTCGCTATATCTCCCACCAATAAACATCTTGAGCGACTTTTTGTGCTTCCCTCTTCGCCTTGGGAGGGGGCCAAAAAAGGGAAAGAGCCACCACCAATTTGGAAGGGTACGGTACAGGTACTCGAGTAGAGTGCAGAGCAGAAAAGGAAAAAAAGTGGGTCTATAAAAAAAAAAAGGAAAAAGAAAAGGAATGGCGGCCATTCAAGCGGAGGAGGAGGGTGCCTATAGGGCACCGACCTATGCCTCCCATCACGGAACAATCTAATCCAATATTACTTTTTTTCTACTTCCCTCTTCCCTTCTTTTGTGTGCTTCCCGGAGATTCTGCTCGTTCTTGGGTGCTGCTGCTTTGGATTGCCCGTCGAATACCACACCTCACGTTCGATGTGCCACAGGATAGAAATGCAATAGGAATAAGCAAAAAAAAAGAAGAAAAAAAGATGCCAAAAGAAAAGAACCAACCCTGAGCCTCGTTAAATGAGTTACGGGACTGTAACTCCTGCTTACAAACAATTTGGGTTTCCCCTCGGCCTTTTCTTTTTCTTCTTTCTGGTTTTGTTGCTGCCGTTTTCTGTCATATCAGATGATCGTGAGTAACCATCCCCTGCCGTCTTCTGCTTACCTCAATTCACCTTACCCTATTTCCCCCCCTCCTCCTCTCTCCGCACTGCGCTAGCGGGGAGTGGGCACCGTCGGGCATCGAGCATCGGGTGCCGAGCGGGCCCTCCCCCTACGCTGCCGGCGGACGGCAAGCTCCCCCCAATTCCCGGGAGGTGTATCGAGTGACACTTCATGCGCCAAGTCACCCGCCACTCGAACTGTGAGGAACCGTTTGGCGCCAAGCCACGCCAAACCGCATGTCCATAGATTGATGCCCACACCCATACCGGTACAGTGCGTGCCCCCAATCGATCGCAACACCAAAAAAGTATGAATCAAAACAAGGAGCAACGCGACAACCCACACAACACAACCACTGTAACTGCCTCCACTCGCTCACCCACCACACCGTACCCCCCCCCCGCCCACAACGACAACAACCGCTATCGCAGCGTGAGCCTCATCGCCATTTTTCCTTCTTGTTCATTGTTTACTCGGTGAAGGGGGATTCATTGTTGGAAGGAAGGAAGGAAGGAAGGGGGGTCTCGCTTGCCGCTTGTCATCCCCGCGCTCGCGCTCTCCCTCACTCGCTGTCCGGCCACAACCTGGATCTGCACTCCATTGCACTACACCTCCGGTGCCCTATCGGTCAGTCAATTCGGGGTCCGACATTATAAGGCTACCGCTCGTCGCTTACTTCCGACCCGATATAATTTGATTGGGCAATTTGTTTGCTGCTTGCTTGCTTGGAGCGGGAAAGGGAGGGACAGGAAGGGAACAACGAAAACTGACTCGGTTATCTGTCTTTTTCTTTTTCTTTTCTCCTCTCTTTCTTTCCTTCCGAAGAGGGGGAGGTTTTGTGGGAACCAACTATATGCCCATTTACGCTCAGCGGCCGCTGCAGACTTTGATGATGCCGGCGAGCTCGCGACCGAAGCGGAAGAGTAGGGGTGATGCGTGCTTGGAGGATAATGGAATAGGAGTGGGAGGAGGGGATGGCAGGAAGGAGAAGGAGAATAGTGCGCCGGCGGCGAAAAAGCGACGCGAAGAGGATAAACTGAGTTCAAAGTCCACTACGACAGCGACGAGTGCATCTGTGACGGGGAGTACTGCTACCGCTACAAAACCAAAAGTAGGCCTTCTTCTTTTTATAATCCATTAATTTTTTAATATTCTCCTCCGGCAATTGGTTAGAGGAGGAGGAGGAGGAGGAGGAGGGGAACTACAGCTATCAGGAGTCTGTTGTGATTTCTTCCTTGTTTTTAAGGTTGATTGGGAAGGGGGGGGGGCTGTCATCGTGAATACGGACTGATTGCGCTCTACAGAAGAAAAAAAAGACAGCCGCAACTGAGATGAGGTTAGATGATGGATTTGCTTATCGCGTGCGCACAACACGATCGAGCACAGCGGCGGCGGCAGCAGCGGCGCAGGAGTCAACTCAGAGCATAGCTTCCTCGTCACATGACGCTGCACCAATAGCTCCTCCTCCGGATCCTCCGCGCCAACGTGCAAAGAAGAAGCGCGTGATGGTATCGCCTCCGCCAGGGGGGGTGGGATCCAAGCCAAAGGTTGCAAAAGCCACGAAAAGCAACGCAATTCCACTTAATCAGAACGGCACGGGGGAAGCGGAGGAGGAGATGGAGGAGGAGGCGGAGGAGGAGGAGGACAAGAGGAAGAAGAAAGAGGCAGTTCCCAAGGCACCCAAGGCATCCAAGGCGTCAAAAGAAAAAAAAACTGCGCCTGAGGAAAGACGGCCCAAAATTACAGCGTCCTCGACACCTCCTCGGCTACCCAAATCGCAAATTCCGACTGCGGTTGGTGGAGGTCATGGCCCTAATGATGGGACGAAGGTGGTGCTGCCGGTCTCCGATACCCCAATAATACGGAGGAACCAGCAACTGCGACAGAAGGGACAAGGTAATCGACGAAGCAGTGTTGGGATGCGAGGAAGGAGAGCGAGCTCTTTAATGGACAACGGGGTAATTGGTATGACAGCGTGGATAATCCTTCCGAATTTGGCAGTTTGATCTGACGTATACTCGCCAAAAATAATAGCGGAGCCGCATGCTGAGGTGGAAAGCGAGGAGTTCTACAAACACATCGCGGATGAGTTATTGGAGCCCCAGCGGATGAAGCAACTACTGTCATGGTGCGGTAAAAGGGCACTAAGTCACCAGATTTCGCCACCCACTGCCGGAGTGGACGGGAATGCCCGAGCTGTAGGTGAGTGTCGACTTTCTTTTCCTCTCTTTCCTTCTTTTTTCCCACAGGGCTAGATATGCACGATTGCAGCTCGAGCACTTTATGGAGCCGGCTTAAATGCTGATACAGTAAATGTGTAAAGCACGGATAATCGAGGAGGAGGTGTTGAAAGACCTTTTATCGAATGCCGAGCTGTCGAGTTGGTTCAATAGGGTGAGTCTGCATCTGCGCATACAATCCCGGTTTGTGGGAAAATCGATCGATAAGTTGGGTTAACAATTGAGGATTCCGTCATCATAGGACGATTCCCAAGCCCCCACCGTGGTGAAAAAACCAAATCCCCGCAATTTGGATAATCTCGCCAAGGTGGAAGAATGCGAAGCCAATCTCAAAAAGTAGGTGTGGAGTTTTCCGTCTTTGGATTTTATTTTATTTATTTTTATTTGTCGGAGGGGAGTGGTCCCGATAACTTTTTTTTTCTTTTTTCACCCATCTTGAGCCCCACCATGTGGTGTCTTCCCTCCTCCTTTTCGGGAATTGGGGTTGACTGACTGGCTGACCGACTTGGTGTGGTTGTTGCTCCCTGCAGACTCCGTGAAGAGAGGGAGACGTGGGGTTCGCTTCTCCGACCAGAGGCACAGTCAACGCTATCGATCTCCGGGGGGAAGTCGGACGTGCGGCTTTTCGAGAAGTCGCTGCTAAGGCCAGAAGAGTCGGAGTTTGCGAACTCGCTTGCGAAATCGCAGGATCTACTGGGATCAGCGAAACGGCTTGTCAAGCAGCAGTGTGGCGAGATCGAGTTCCAGGTCGATCAGCTAATCGATGGGATCCACAAACTCAATCAGTATGGTGAAGCAGCGGATCGGTTGGGCGGGCGAATCTTGGAAGACGCTGAGTCAACGTTAGCGGTCAGGGAAGCAACGCTGCGGCAAGCTTCCGGCACAGAGGCACTACCAATACAGGAAGTCCTCAGATCTCTCTCCCGGATGGATCGGTAAATGGTGATGCAACTACGGTATAGTAAATGGGATGGGCAAGGGGTGAGGGTCAGAGAGATAGTAGGCTGAAGTTTGACTTTTTTTCTTCTTTTTTTCTTTTTTCTTTTCCCCTTTCTAAAAGTGGAGTGAAATATCATATCATACATGGCCGCTATGTTGGAGAAGGAGAAGGGGGAGGTGAAATGTGTGCGTCTGTGTGACTGGGGTGTGTGAGTGTGTATGAGAGAGACGGACAGAGAGAGAGAGAGACACAGAGAGGGGTGGAGGGAGTAAGGAAAGGAAAGATTGTGCAGGGTGGTCAAGGTGGTAAATGCACGCGCTTTTCTCCCCCCGGATGAAGCGGGGGCAAGGTGGGGTGGGGTGGGCGAGCCGGATGTACCGTATGATGCGGAGTATGGACGGCACCAAAGAAATGGCCATGCGATAGCGTGTTTTTAGAGAAGGAAGGAAGGAAGCGGTGTTATCGAGGGTTATTTTGTCTGTTTGTCTATCCGTTATGCTAATCCGGCGTTCTGGTCGTTTTTTCTTCTTTTTCTTTTTTGTCTGGAGGGTTTTCCTTTCTTTCTTTCTTTCTTTCTTTCTTTCTTTCTTCCTCCACCGTTGGCATCGCAAAACCGTTTTATGTTTTCTTCTTTTTCCTCCTCCTCCT
>LN890962.1:498760-635765 GCA_900010015.1 Tuber aestivum | reverse complement strand
CTCATTTTCTTTCTTTTCTTTTTTCTTTCCTTTTCTTTCAGGGTTTACAGATTCCCAGTTCTTCTGCAACGTTTGGTTGCGGGTGCTTGCCGAGAGGAAAAGAAAGAAGGGAAGGAAGGGGGGGGGGGAATAAAAAAATAAAATAAAATGAGAGCTGTCATGTGTTTGGATTATGTGTGTCTGTCTGTATGTATGTATGAGTATGCAGGTATGTATGAGTATGCAGCTATGTATTGTGTATGTATTAATATATGCAGGTATGGATGTATGTATGTCGGTGTGGTCTGATCCCATAATCTCTGTATTGACCTGTTGTCTCGACTACTCCGTTCTTGCTCTCATGTATCCCCTATGGTCGTTTTTCCTGGCCCCTTTTCTGCTACCGGCATCACAGTCGGATGCTATGATAATGCCAATGCTGATGACGATGATGGGGATTTATAACTCAATTTCTCCTACCAGTAATAGTGCTAATAGGTGCATTCTGTTACTCATTTCGTAATCTTGCACTTGACTTCACTCCTGCCACTCACCCCTTCCTTACCTTTTCCTTTCCTTCCTTCCTTCCTTCCTTATTCCTTGCTTGCCTCCTTTCTGTTCCTGGTAATTTATATTCCTCGGAGTTTTGGCCAATAGTAATAGCAGTAGTAGTAATAATAATAATAATAATAATAATAACGGTAACAGTTAAATTGATCGGGGTCAGTCGATCATCTGCGATAAGTTATTCCATCACTCCCTCCTTCTTTCCTTTTTTCCAATATATCATGACAAGATGTAGATTTGAGATCAAATGCTTAGATTTTCTCGCCTGTGAGTAGGATACGCACGTCTCCCCTCTCCTCCCATACAATTTCGCCTCCACCCTCCATCCCTCCCTCCTTTCCTTCCACAACCCCACACGCACACCCCCGCCACGATCACCGCCTCTACTGCCAAGGGAACACGGCGGCGATTCGTTGGTTGATGGGGGGGAGAAGGAGTGCAAAAGAGTGGAGTCGTAACTCCGAAGGAGGATGAAGCAGCGGGAGAGGGAAAAGAAAAGAAAATAAGGGGGAGGGAGGGGTATAAAGTAATTGGAGGGAGGGAGGAGGGATTCCGCGTGGTATGGTACGGGCGGTCTACTATTGAAGCGCAGCAACGGGCGGAGAAGGGGCGGAGAAGGGGGAACAAGGGAGAGGGGGAGGGTAAGGGGATGAGTACAAGTATAAATATTAACTCGTCAGGGGCTTCCCCAGCGTCCAACAGCGTTGCAGCCCTTCCCCAGGGATAATCCCGCCCAATGGGAGTGGCTGGCGGGCCCAGCATGGCTGGCAAGGCGTGCGAAGGGACAGAGGCTGTCTTGCCGGTTATCTGAAATCTCGGATCTGGTGGGGGATCGGGATGGAAGTTTGGCGCCTTTTGATTTGCGAAGAGTGCTTTAGCGAGGAAAGTATTCGCGAGCGAGGCGCGATGGGATGTTCCGTGCGGCTGTTTGCCATTCTTCCTTCTTTCATTTATTTCCTTCTTCTGCTTCTTCTGCTTCTTCTTCTTCCTTACGATGTGTTCTCGTTTTACGGCATGGCAACCCTAACTTGATCATTTTCGGTCGTGTCTTTCTTGTTCCTCTCGTTTGCTGTGGCCTGGCTTTTGCTCTGACATGGGTTGATGTGGGAGATTCAAGCGTTTTCCACCACATCCAGTCAACCATCGTCTTGAGGGATGGTGGAGAGGGAAGGGGGGGGGGGGGGTAGGGGGAAAAGAAGAAGAAAGAAAAAAGAAAAAAAAGTAATTATTAGGTTGAATGTTAAAAAATAGAATAACCTACATACATACCGCACTTTATCGCCCATCCATCCGTGCGATAACTCATATCGTACAGCACTAGCACAGCCATCAATCAAAAGCGTGGATCCATTCCTCAGTGCGTATATAATGATAATGACAATGATAATGATAATAATATAGTTGGCCCGCGTTCCCTTCACCTGTTGTTATATATGTGTGTGTGTGCGTGTGTGCGTGCGTATGTGTGTGGCTCTGCAAATTCATTTACATTTACAATACCGTACCGCACCGTACTCATTCATTCATTCCACAAGGGTATTTCCGTACGGTACGGTACGGTGCAAGTACTTACAGTGCATCGAGTACGAGTACTTTTTCACTCTCGTACAAGATCTGATGTGAGCGATATTCCCACAAATGCCCATCATTTTCCTTTTTTCCATCCATCCATCCATCCATCCATCCATCTATGATATCTATCTATCTAACGCTAACGCCTGCATGGCATGGCATGGCATGATATCGTAGCCTGTTTCGCTGGGCGATTTCGAATAACTTATTTAGCGACGGAAGATCACCGCCAACAGATTCGTGGGTAGTTCTGCTTGTAGGGTGGGTTGGTCGGTTGAGCTACTCGTACAGTGTGATACTCGTACATACACACCACGGCTTTGGCTCAAATCAATTGCCTACCAATGAATGGATAGATAAATACTCGAGTAACATTTCGTCGAATGAAATAAATAAATAAATTAGAATAGAAATACTTGTACTGTAGTGTAGAGATGGGTGGTGATACAGTACCGTACCGTACTGTACTCGTACGCCCTTTTTTTTTCTTTTTTCCCCCTCTCCCCCTACTACGCACCACGGTACGGTAGCTGCCATCCGCGGTATGATGATGATAATAATAATAATAATAATAATCTGGTGAACCCCGAATTGTGCGAGTGTATACTTGTATAGCTGAAGCTGGGAAAGTTGTGCGAGAGTGAGCGGAGATGAAAGGTTGGATGGAATGCTGCTGGTACTCTATTTAAATAGAATGAATGAATGAATGAGTGAACGAAGCAAAACGGGCGCTCTTCGTGTTTTTGTGTGTGTGCGCGCGGAGAGAGAGGTGTTATCGGGACCAGTGGTACAAAGTGACAGTCGTATCGAAAACCGTAAATCTCACAATTTCAGCCCTTCGCGATAAGTCTGGGAAGAGAAAAGAAAAGAAAAAGGTTAAAGATGTTCACAAACTCTGAGTACAAGTACCAGTAACTATCATAACTCTTGTCTAAATCGCCACACCGTATACTTTTTTCTTTTCTTTTCTTTTCTTTCTTTTCCTTCCCTCCCTACTGTGTGCGATCATTGGGCTTTTCCAACAGAATGAGAGTTGACAAGACAGGATCCCATTTTCAGGAAAGAAAAAGAAAGAAAAAAAGAAAGTGGTTCAGAAATTGCTTTTTCTTTTTCTTTTTCTCCCTCCTTCCTTCCTTCCTTCTTACCCCGTCGGGTATCGCCATGCTGTTCTACCGTATCCCCTCCTCCTCCCCCCTCTCTCTCCTTGTCTCACTCACTCACTCACTCGCTCACCCACCCCCTTCCCCGAAAAAGCGCATTGACAACAAGAATGGCTCACCAATTTCCTGGGTTTCGCGTGGCCAGATGTGATAGAAGCTTCGATAGAAAGGGAAACTCGAGATCTGGACTTGTACCGGTCGGTTCATCCGTGTCTGGTCTGGTCTGGGTCGAACAACGATGGACGGAAAGCTGGAGGTACGCTTCCTTCTTCCTCCATCGCGGAGAGAATAATATCGAAAGATGTTTCTGCACGTTTGGACATTTTCTGGGGGGGGATACCATACCAAATTCTTCCTTTCTGGCCAATTCTTTTTTTTCTTTCTCTTTCCGGAAATTGTTTTTTTGTACTCGTACAGTACTCGTACATCGCAGATTTGCCGAAATCCTTTTTTTCTTTTCTTTTCCTTCTCCCTTGCGGTTGCTTGTACTTGTAACCAATTTTCACAATACATGTACGAGTACTCGAGTACGGTACTGTAGATAGATTGGGGAGGAGTTACGGTAGGTTACAGTGTTCCGTCCCCGAACTGGGAAAAGCGGAAATCTCAGTTGTCTTGTTGTTAGTTGTCGTCCCAAAACATCCACCCCAGCTTAAATGTTACCGACTGTCACTTCCATTGCCGCTGAGGGGCACATTATTATTAAAAAGTGCTTGCCATATGGGAAGGCTTACCTGATGCCACATGGAGATCAGATCAGGGAGGTCGACAACCACAACAACACGGAAAGGAACAAAAACAACAACAGAAGGAGATGTCGGACTTGGGGTAAGTTCGGATGAGGGAACGATAACAAAAATTATACTTGTGTTTATATTTATATAAACTGATATAGGATTGGTACGGTAAAGGTTCTCCTCATTCCACTCCGATAAAGAAAATGAGAGGAAATAAGAAAGTGGACCAGATCCAGCCCTCTTTCTTGTCTCTCACTTCCAGAGATTTCCGGTATTCCAGTCACTGCGCATGGCAGTGCCCCTCCAATCTGTATCACAAGTACTAACTAGTACAGCCCTTTTTTTTTCTTTTCTTCTCGTCCGCGCTGCTTGTCTCACAATTTGACACACTTGAGATCCAGCTGAATGGTAAGTTGGGGTCCAATTTGGATGGGGACTCGGAAGGGATTGCATATGCGCATCTACTTTTGGTCCATTCCCGACGGGTCGTCTTTGTCCTGTCTCTGCTGCGATTCCCTCCACGATCGAAGGCAATTGGCTGAGTCCGCTGGCGCGTTACCCAAGTTCGTTCGGTGTCTCTTTCTATTCTTTCTGTCTCTTTTCTCTTTTCTTTTTCTCTTCTTCCTTTTTCCTCTCTCTCCAGCCTGCCCCCCCCCTCCCCCATCTTATCCATCACTCCATCCGCAACCGCATTTTATCTGGCCGCCGTCGTGGCGCGCGTATCATACCGCTGCTGGTAACTCCTGCTTCTGTTGCTGCGCACTGGTCAGGTTCTTTTCCTTTATTTTTCCTCGCTAATATACCTCTGGGGGAGGGGGGGGGGGGTGTGGATGATGCTGCTGCTGGTGATGATGGAGTGCGGTATATGGGAACCCATCTTAACTAACTCGGGTTGGAGGGGGAATGGATGATAGAGGGAGAGAGGAATTGTACGTGAGTGTAGAGGGGGGGGCTGGCAGTGAGGAAGAGGATGGTCCAATCCCGTTCGATTTATATGATTTTATTTTATTCCCTCCTAATATGCCCATTTCGATGTTTATCTTCGTAGTCTACCGGCACCCTTTCTCTGTCTCAATGTACAAGTAGTGTAATCTTTTGCACGTTTGATTTATTTTTATGAAGCTCGATTCGAGCAGCGAGGGTGGCTGGAATGTGGTCTGCATGCTGCGAGGCCCGAGAGAAGAACCCCATGATCCGTCGATACGGTCCCGTAGCTGCTTACATCCTGGTCGGTCCTGCCAATCCTTTCCGCCATATTTCGTGAAGCTCTTTAGTCTCTTTGCGTGAGATCGGCGCAACAGGAATTAGAGTAGTTACCGGGCCTGGCACACAGACCGACACGGACAACCCATACCCCCATACTCCCATACTCGAGTACACCGCACCACCACACACACAGACAACCTCTCACCACCCCCCCTCCCTCCTTCCCTAACATACTGTACTCGCTCACACACACCACACTTTCCACTGCGCCTGGCTGTGGAGTAACTTAGTCTACTCGTACTGTGCACTCACAGGCTCACACACGCCTAACACCATCCTTTCCACCCATCCACACGCAACACCACATACATACCCAGATGCTTTTCTTTTTTGCCTACCGGTACAGCACTGTAAGAATTGGCCCGACAGGGACTGGCTGATGAATAGCAAAGGCAATCGTCGATGTAAACCCGTTTGATCCCGTCCATCGTTTTCCTCTCCAGTACCTTGTTCCCTGGCCTGTTCCTTTCCTTTCCTTTCTTTTTTGGCCCACTGTATGCCATGGCCATGATAGACGAGAGATGTTGTATCGTAGCCATGTACTTGTACCGCAACCCGTACCATCTCTGTAGGAGTAAGTTGTCATCAGTACAGTACTGTAGTACCGTGGGATTATGATATTGTGGGCTTCAATCGTAACGGTAGCCCAGTGTTCGGCCTGTTCTTGTTCTGTCTTGTCTCGTCTTGTCTCTCTCGTGGTGACTGGCTCTCTCTCCCTCTCCCTCACCCTTTCCCTCCTCCCTCCCTCTCTCTCTATCTCCGTCTCCCTCTCAATCTATTGCTTTTTTCTTCTTTCCCTTTTCTTTTCTTTTCTTTCCCTTCGCATTCCAGTCTCTTGCGAGTAAAGTGGGCTCCGTCCGGGTCGTCCGTTTTATCTTATTATTATTATTTTCTGGCAGGAAGGACCATTTTTCCTTTCTTTTTTTTTCTTTTTTTCCCCTCCACGAGTATTTTCTCTTTTTCTCTATTTTAAATCTCCTTTCTTTTTTCCATTGGTAAATTGTTGCTTTTTCCTGCCATTTTTCTTCCCTTTTCCTTTTTCTCTCCATTCTTCTTCTGGGGTGGGCCCAGTGTGTATCGATCTGAAGATCTGTCTGCCTGTGTTCGTTCGTCACTCCCTCGCACCCTCACTCGTCCCACCCATTTTTTTCCCTCTTCCCTTCTTCCTCTTTTCTTGGTATCATACGTCCCCCTGCTACTGTGGCTGCTGCTTCTCGAGGTGGGAAAAAAGGGAAGGAAAAAAGTAAGAAGGTGGTGCTTCTTGTGCTTCTTCTTGTGCTCGCTTTGCTCTGCTTTCTACCGCTGCTTTGCCTGCGTCTGCTTTTGGTTCCATTCTTCACCTCTTCTGGGACTCTCGCTCACTCGCTCACTCACTCACTCACGCACTAACTCACGCACTTTCTCTCACTCACCTTTTTCTCTTCCTCCTCTTCGCTTTCCTTTCTATCTGTCCCTCTCCCTTGCCCTGTGCCCACCTTGCATTAGCTACTTTGCTATTCACTACCCCCCCCCCCTTCCTCCCTCCATCTTCTCTCAACCCCCCCGTTAGTTCTCAATCTGCTGCTTCTCGCTGCTGGAGTCGGGGTCATAATATCCAGCAGCCGCAGGCTCCTCATCTGATGGTTTTATTGTGTGCACACCAGTGACCATTAACGGCAACCAAGAAACTCGCCGTCATCTCGATCTAATAATCCCAGCCCATCCGCTTCCATTCATTGTTCTCCACCATCCATCTACCACTGCTGCTGCCACCTTTGTTGCTTTGCCTGCTGCTACTCCTGCTGTTCGCTTCCTGGTGTCAGCTACTTTTCCCCTCGTCTGCCTGCCAGCCTTCCGTTCCCGGTTGTCTATATTCGCCAGCCTGTTGGCCCATTCGCCTCTCTTTCGCCTTAGCTACAAGTAACTGAGTGGGAAGACCGAAGAGAGGGAGAGAGAGAGAGAGAGAAAGAGGAAAGAAAAGGAAAAGAAAAAAAAAAGTTCATCAGTCACTCACTTCCAGCTTCTGAGAACCTTGAAGACCGGTGTCTGCCAGATCGATCCGCTCCCTCTTAGTTGCGAGATTCAACCCACCACCACCACCACCACCACCACCACCTACTATTACAACCGCAAAGCCACGCGAGGAAAAAACAACAACACTGTCTGGTTATCATATTCATATGATCGTCAGTTGTCCTTTTTCTTGGAGTGCATAGGTTCGAGTGAGTTTTCGGGGTTACAGTAATCGTCCGCCCCTCCCCCCAGTATCGCCCTTTTTTATCCTTCCATCTATCTCGCACTCCGTTTCGTCTTCTGTCTGTCGCAGGTGAGCTTGTTCAGCCAACCCGGCCCTCGTCCGTATTGTGTCGCTGTCGTGTTGGATGGACTCCACCACTCTCTTTCTGTGACCAGCGGGAGTTGAGGAGGGAGAATAAAATAAGATCCAGTTGTTCCGACTGGATTTGTAGCGGGTCTCTTTTCCTAGTGCTGGAGTCTAATTCACGAGTTTATAGATTGCATCATTTCGTCTGCCGATAGCCTTTGAGCTACACTTTTAGGGCTGAGGTGCTCGTCTGAAAGTTTTGCAACCGGCCAGGGGTTCGCGGCGGCATTCGACTCCAATTCCCGTAGCGGATTTAATCTTCAATCTTTCACCATAACTCCCTCCGCGATCTTGTTGTCACCTCCTTTGTCTCCCGCCGCAGGCATGGAGTCATCGGACAATAGAAGGCAGAGGTATGCGTGAAGTGCAGCTTTTTTTCCTTTTTTGTTCCTTACAGCCGTTGCCGCGAGCGATAAGATGAGATCTAACTTTAATTCTTGCAGCGACACTCTGCCATCGATGAGCTATATGGAATTCGAGAGATCGGCGAGAGAGGCGGCTCAATTCCATCAGCGGCATCCATCTATTGCTCGTGCGAGTATTTCAACAGCCTCACCAATCAGTCCCACAACATTGCTTGCACCCCCGGCCCCACCACTTTCATTCCCGTCATCGTCCTCGGCCGTCAGCACGAATGGGTACATCTCACCGCCGGAGTCCCGACGGACTTCGGGAAATGAAGATGGGGGAAGGCAATCTTTGCCCTCGTTACAGGAAGCGCTGCTTGACAGACTGGATAAGCCATTTGCGGCGCCTTCGCCCATGCAGACCCCCCCTCTCAGCCAGGGTTCCTTTTCCGGTGCTTCCGCACCGCACCCTCCACCAATGCCACGAAGTCAGCCCTCGGAATCGCTACCGAGTGTCCAACCTCCCCCACCCTCTTCGGGGCCTCAGACATATGCTCCATCAGCCCCACCTCCACCTCCGGCTCCGGTTTCCCATAGTTCCGGGCCACCAGCGCCAATTCACCACCATGAGGCTTACGATAGGAGACCGAGTCAAGAACATGCGAGTACAAGGACCCTTGGGCCCAATCCATATAGCCAAACGCAGCCCCCTCCTCCGGCCATTCCGGCAATCCGGCCACCCGAATCCTACCCGCCGCCACCCGGTTCGGACTACCAATCTCATTCCTACCCACCACCCCCGCCACCCCACCACAATTCCCCTCCGCAATATCCCCCTACTCCATCCTATCACAGCGGTAGCCAGTCGAGTCAGTATCCGTTCCCTCCCCACACGTCTTCCGCACCACCACCTTCGCAGCCCTCCTACCCGCCGCAGCCTTCGACGGCCCAGCCTTCCTATTCCTATCCCCCCCGAAATCCGAGTTATCAAAGCCACGAGAGCATTCCGCCACCACAAACCTCGCCGGGCTCCAAGGGTGGACTTAAGCGCAATAGTGGATACGGAAGCGTGATAGAAAGGGCGTTGTCGATATCAACCATCCGCCAAGATCTTGATTCGGTAAGCCTTAAAATTTGACATTTGAGTGTGAGCGAGGGGCGTGAACTAATGAGCGATGTATAGACTAGGGATCATTCTTCACGAATATATCATATAATGGGGCAGTGCCAGGATATCCTACAGGGGGGACAGGCGCATCCAACGAATTTTGAATCTTCGATACGCTACTTTGATGAAGCATTGCAATACTCGGTGCGGATCACAGAAGCGTTGCAGAGTTGCCGACACGCATTCCAGGAGCTATCGGCTAAAGAGTATGCAGAGCAGAGTGCTCAGAAAATGAATTCGAGCCATATATCAGAGTACGGAGGCGACGACAGCCACGGATATGCAGACGATACCCGATCGAATGGATCGCAGCAGCCCGATACGAAGAAGATGCGCAGAGGCGTGAGTGTGGCCATAGAATTCCCTGATTATTTGCCTAATGTCTAATTTATTCTAGCGCGCTGCACCGCCCGGACGATGTCATAGTTGTCAAAGGGCTGAGACACCCGAATGGAGACGGGGGCCGGATGGCGCGAGGACTTTGTGCAATGCCTGTGGTTTGCGTATGTGATTCTTGGTTGTGGTGGTGGGGGGTGGTGGGGTTCCTGATGCAGGGGCGGAAATATCTGACTTTTTTTGCTTCTTCCTATAGACTACGCTAAGCTTACGCGGAAACTGAGCAAAAACTCCATGGGAAGCGCTGGAGGAGGACCGTTGGCCGGAGGAAGAAAAGCAGCGAACTCACCACTCCCATAGCGAACGAGTTTCGTGTATAGTTTCCACGGTTTCAGTTTTGAGTTATTCTTGCATCTACAACGAAAAGGAGGTCGGGCTTATGGGCGGGGGAGGAGGAGGAGGAGGGACGAAGGAAGGGGGTTGGGGGGGACGTTGCTACGTTATCGATCTCACTATCTCCTCTGGCTAGGCTGGGTTATGTTTCGATTTTTCTTTTTTTCTTTTTTTCTTTTGTCTCGTTTTCGTTATCGTTTTCTCCATCAATCCGGGGTTCTGGGGGCGTTATTCTTCATGATCATGAATTCTTGGTAGCGTATTTTGCGATTCTTCACCTGTGCGATTGATTTCCTTTCTTCCTTTCTCCTTTCCTTTTCCCTCTCCTTTTCTTTTCCCTTGCAAAAGGGCTGTATGCCATCTTTACATATTTTTCTTCTTTTTCATAACTTCCGTTCCCTTCACGTTTGGTTTGGGTTCTCGTCGGCGAGCGAGAGAGATCCGGAACCTCTTACCATTACCATTCTTGTTTATCTCTAAAGGGGAAACTTGATCTTTTTTTCTTCTTTTTTTCTCATTTCACTCCTACTTGCCATAACTCCCAGTGTATATATATATCCCCCCTGCTTCTCATTCATTCTATATTATATCCTTCTGTTACTTACCGGTTCAAACTTTTTTCATCTTCCCCTCTTCAATTGTCATTTAACCACCACATCATAACGTCATATCCATCATATATATATCGCTTTCATCGGCTTGTCCATGTGTGTATCTGTGTGTTTGTGTGTGTTTGTCTAACTTGTCGATGTCGGCATTTCCTCTTTCATTTTTTTCCCTTTGGTTGTCTCTTGCATTGGGAGCATGGCGTATCATAGGTTTTATGATACCACCTTCCTGCGGCGAATGAATGAATGAACGAATGAATGGAGTAAAAGAAAGAAGAAAGTCTGGTATCATACGATGACCGGTTTAATGTTTTTTTAGAAGAAGAGGGGAAGAAACCCTTTATCTTTTACGAGTACTTTTCTTTCTTTCTTTTCTTTCCCTTTTTTTTTTTCTTTTTTTTTTCCCCCCTTCCCAAAAATAAATAAAAATTCAAAAAATAGTATACGGATCTGCAACGGACGAACGAGGTTTATCTTGATTATCAATCCACAGCGTGACACTGCACCAACGTTACCGACCCGGGCGAGTCTTGATAAGTGCGGTCAGCCCCCTAAGTTATACGACACGATACGATACGATACAACATGGTACACTACAGTCAGGCAGAATCTAGAGCACGATATAAAAGCATCACAGATAAAGTTAGAATTAGAGTTTTCACAGATACCGTAGGTTAGGTAAGGTAAAAGTAAGGTAAGGTATGAAATGAACCCCACCCCACCCCACCCCACCCCCATCTACCGTACCATATAAATATGACACGATACGATACACATCGTATCGTATCGAAATCGTATCGTATCGCAATCGTACCGTACCGAACCGAACCGAACCGAACCGAACCGTTACCGCAAGTTTAAGTTCAAGTCGTTGATTTTCTCTCCCTCTTGAGTGCCGTACAGTACAGTACAGTACCGTATAGTATGATACAAACCTCGGCTAGAATACATTTAAACGAGACGACACGAGACAAATAACGGTAACGGTACCGGTACCGGTAACGGTGGGTGGTAATCAAGTTACCGTAGATGGATTAGATGGATTGGAAAGAAAACCGGTCTGGACGACGGGCGATGACAAAGCGGTATAAGTTTGTTGCGGTTGCGGTAACCTTTAGACTAGACTATTAGAAATCACTGATGGACTGGGTAACGTACCGGTACGAGTACTGTGCCGGTAGACTGCTATGAGTGCGAGCGCGAGTGATGGCGGCGGGGGTATGATATGATAAAAGTATATTGGGTTAGTCTGGAGTGGGATCGTTTTCGTCGTTTCGGTTTGGTTTGGTTGGGATGTTGTTGAATGACTAATTCGATGGATGGGTAGTGAGTGCTGGCATGAGCATGAAGTTTTTGTAAACTTGGTTTTGCGGTTGAAACTTTCTTTTTTTTTTTTTTTTTAGAGTATGTGTGTGTGGGTTTTACAGTGCAGTACTCGAGTACTGTACTGTACTCGTTGCAATTGTGCCCTTTGGTGTATTTTGGTATGATACCTGTATGGGGTATCGTTGATGTGCAGTTCTGTGATAAGTATACGGCTTTCCGCTGTGCTGTGCTGTGCTATGGCCGGCGTTATTAGGCATTGTTGTTGGGTTCTTTCTTTCTTTCTTTCTTTTCTGGTTGCTTGTCCTAGTTTGTGATTGTCTAGCTGTACTGTACTGTACTGCACCTTGTATGATGCTGGTATCATACAGGTACTTGTCCCAATTATCATATATCCTAGAATGGGGAAGTAAAAAGGACTCACAATCTAGACCCCCAATGTATATTTTTATTACATTCGCGAATCGCGGGTGCTGGGATGGGGTTCTATCTAATCTATCTTGCTGGGACATTATTTATTTATTTATTTATTTATTGTATGATAAGGGAAGGGGCAGGGGGAAGTGGGGGGGGGGATATGGCGTTTCCTCAATCTGCAGCATATCTGGATGGCTTGGATGATGGTAAGGCTGTATCATGGTGGTAGTACAAGTATCATACAAAGTGTGTGATTACCGCGCGAGTTTCTCAAGAGTATACAATGCGATAAATACGTGGGGCACCAGGAGGGGAGGAGGAGGAGGAGGAGGGATGCGTGTATGTGTGTGTGTGTGTGTGTGTGTGTGTGTGTGTGTGTCGGTATTTGTCGTTTATTCTTGTTCAATTTTTGCGGTGGTTCAGGTTGGTACTGTACTGTACAGTACTTGTATCCGTTGTCAATGATCGTGCTTTGCTGCTCGAGGAATGTGGGTGGAGTGCGCTCGAGTGCAGTATAGTGTCATACATGTACGGACGGGTGTTGGAGTGACTGGGTTCACCTGTGATGGTCGGAACTTTCCCCCATGTCCTTATCTGTGCTCTACTCCACCGCACAGTACTCGTTGAAGGGAGGGAGGGAGTGCGGTGGGTATGATATGGTAAGGCTCTTGCTGTCTGTTGGTGAGTGCGTTCGGTACTTGGGGCGATGCGTTTGAACTCGGTGGTATGATAGACACTAACTGCACCCCATGTACAGTACCTAGCTGTAAGGTGCCTTGACGGGTTCGGTCAATCGATCAGTCAATCAATCGATTGAGTGAATCCTCTCGTTGGTGGGAGGAGGGAGGTAGCCCCAAGGGTGTGGTTCCCCTCATACTTCTCGCGACCGGGTTGAGGGCGGACACAGGGTGGTAATTTCGATACAAGTACAAAGTGTCCGAATTTTATCTCGGTTGCGCTAATGGTACCGTATCATACAGGTACAAGCATGATACAGCACTCAGCCTACGGTTGACTGCCAATATTACTGTGCTCCTTATAGTTATAGCTAGGGTTTACCACAACAGGCGCAGGGCAAAGCTGGGGAGGTGCCATTTCCTCGTTTGGAGGGCTTTTTTCCCCCTCCCCTTCCACAACCACAATCTATCCCTTTCACAAAGAGGGGTTCCAATCCGATTCAATTCGACCCAAACACCGGAACCGTAACCGGAAAGAACAACTTTGTTCAGCACTCCGTCAAGAGAGGGCAGAGAGAGAGAGAATTAGAAATTAAAGTAATAGTGGCAATAATAATCTCGGGTAAGCACGGCGATAAGTATCATGTCGCAGGGATAACTCACTCGGTGGCAACACATCAAGTGGCGGATTGTCCACCCATCTATCCGTCCCTCCGCCAAGATAAGGAAGGGTTGTTTTGAAGTGAGAGGCAAAATGGGGGGCGTCTCCCTCTCTCTCTTTCTCCACCGTAGGGTTCAGTGTGCACGGATAGGCATCATACGTGGGTATCGCTTAGGGCGAGCACAGCATGGTGGGTAGGTAAGTTGGGTAAGTGTGTGGGATTTTGTTTTTTTAGGGGGAGAGGGGGCTTTTTGCGTGCTTTGCTTTGCTGCGAGCGCCGTGGAGGGGGTAAGGTACAGTACGGTACAGTACGGCAGTGTATCATAAGTGAAGTGTGGTGATGATGACGGTGGTGTGTGTGATGGCGGGGAAGGGGGGGTATGATACATTGTGTTTTTTTTTTTTTGTCCTTTTCATTGTTGGACGGAGGGAGGGGGAAATGCGAAGGGGGGGGGGGGAGGAGGTGGAGGAGGGAGGGAGGAGGGAGGGGCTGGTCATGGTGATCATGGCGATGGCGGGGCGTAAAAATTTGTGATAGCATCATCGTGTATCCGGCGGGGCAATGGGTGGTTCGGCCGGCCGGTTTTAGGTGGTTCTTGCCCATTCGTACGGGTACGATACGGTACGCTGTGTTGGGAATGATGTGTAATGTACAAGTATTTTGCTTTTCCCCATCTCCTGCGGTACACATTTTGGCATGATGGGAGGCACGGTGGCCAGTGAGTGGTGGTTGATATGATACGATACGATGGAAGGTGGTGTGTGGGATGATGTTTTGTGATATTAGATCTGTACCCTCCCGTGATTCACATCTTCACAACCACGCGGCGACCGGTACCGTATGGGATGGCTTTATTCCCTCGGCCAGGTTGGTTGAGAATCGTACCGGGGAGCAAGGGTACCTGCGCGGCTATCTTTCGAGGAACCCTTTTTCTTCTTCCTCTCCTTCTCCGAGTTGTTGCTGAACCTTGGAATGTGGTGATCCGGATTGAGGAGAAAAGGAACATGTCACTTTTTCTTCTTCCTTTCTTTTCTTTCCCTTCCTTCCACCTCGGGAGTACATCTCGAGTATCATAGAACGGCCGAGGTCCCGTTTCCTACCCTGCTATCTTGTTCGTATCTTACTATTGGGACAGATGAATTGGTAATCAACTTCAATATCGTAATCAACTATTCTACCATCATTGTCAGCATCCTTCCACTTTTTCTCCCCCCCGTCCAGGGCCCCCTTTGCTTTCTCTCTCAGACATCCCCTCTCCACTGCGGATAGCGGTGTCGGTCGGCTTCCTACACATCGCTCTCTGGCAATTTTTGGTTCGTTGGTTTTAGATTTAAACGGTCCTCCATTCAATAGTTTACTCGAGGGACCTGCCGCATCCAGGACCACAGGAGAGAAGGAAAAAGGAAATAGGGTGGCATTATTCCCAAACGGTCTGGACCTTTCCTTCCCCCCCCCCCTCTCCCGTTCCCGCGACAACCGTTGGACAAGGAAAGGCTTATCTCTTCCAATCGATAAGCAAGACCTTTCGTCACTGCTCGTAAAGGCTAGAGGATAGGGGGGAAAAAAAAAAAGAAAAAGGTTGGAGGAATTTAATCCCTGGCCAGAATTGTTGCATTTCAAACCCATCTTCCTCGTCTTTCATCAATCACCCCCCCGTATAACCTCTCCGGCTTCTGGGGTTCCCCTTTTCGTGCTTTTCGTTAACTTAGAGTAGAGCGTGACACCTCCCCCCCCTGGTGCCCCCCCCTCCAGTCTGGGATAGGAAAAGAATAGACGGAAAGGGAAAGACGCTCCTTCTTGTTTGTCCTGTCCGTCTGCTTCGAGGGCAGTCCGAATAAACACGCCCACCGTTATACGTAAGCAATGGGTCTTTTGTAAGTATGGCTTGATCCTTGTTTTAGGACAAAAGTGGAGACTACCCGCCCTTCCTTGAGCTTACTGCATTTCCCTTTTGGAAAGGATATTGTGTGAATCCTTTGCTGACGGGGCCAATTACTGGGTTTTGCAGAGCACTTGGAACGCCTCTCCCCTGGGATGAAGCGAGGAAACATGCGGACCAGGTCCGGGACCTGGGAATCAAGGCATTAAGCCGAGTCCATGTGGGCGGCCGGGTTACTGTATGCTGACAGGTGCACTACAGCAACTTCTTCAGATATGGAACAAATATAGGAAGAATGAGAGGGATGTTCTCCTATGGGGTGACGAGGTTTGTTGTGCATTGCATGCATCACACTGTGCCGGCACGTCTAACGATGCTAGATCGAATATCTCGTTGTTGCCTATGACGAGGAAACCAAGAACGCCTGCCTTTCCCTTAGACAAGCCGAGATTCTCGCGGAATTGGCAAAGGACGAGAACCTACGGAAGGCTGGAGGAGGTGTGCCAGATGTCCAGGAGCCGGCAGAGTGGGTCTAGACCCTCCGGGTTGCACGAGCGGTAGTATTGATTTTATAGTATTTCCGAGCCGCTCCCCACTTTCCACCCCGAATTCGGGCGATTCATGTTGGAAGCCACGCCAGGGGCTCCATTCGGTTTGACATGGAAGGATTTGCTGGCCGTTGAGGGGAATATGAAGCTCAGGTGCGCCTTCGTCGTCGCTCATTAGGGGAGGGGATTATTGATGAGCTGTTTCTTCCCCACAGGAGGGCTATAGCCAAGGAGCACATGGCCGAAAATGAGGCCCCCATAACGTTAACCTCTTTCCCCATGCTGGGAACTAAAGGGGTCTTCACGCAGCCGTACTACCCGTCCACGGGGTCTCAGTCTAGGAGTCAATTTATCCCTGATGAGGCAATTAATCCTCATATTCGCTTCCCGACCCTTGCGGCCAACATCAGGTCTAGACGTGGCATGAAAGTAGCCATCAATATGCCCGTTTTCTATGATGAGAATACTCCCCGCCCGTTTAATGACCCAACTATAGACTACGATAGGCGTCTCTACCCCGAGGACGACGATGTTAGAAACGGGGCTGCGAAGGAGGGGCATATTTACATGGATGCCATGGGTTTCGGAATGGGATGTTGTTGTTTACAGATCACGTTCCAGGCCAAAAATATCACCGAGGCTAGGCAGTTGTATGACCAATTGTGCCCTCTGGGGCCCGTAATGTTGGCCTTGACTGCTGCGTCTCCGATATTCAAGGGATTTCTGGCCGATGTCGACGTGCGTTGGAATGTGATCTCTGGGGCAGTTGATGATCGTACGGAGGAAGAGAAGGGTTTGAAGGTCAGCCTACTCAGGATTTATCCAATAGGAGATTGCCGGAGAACCCCATCCACAGCTAACTCGATAATAGCCCCAGAAGCATAGCCGCTACGTGATACCAAAATCACGCTACGATTCTGTGTCGACTTATATATCACAGGACCCTGCACTGCGTTCGGAATACAACGATCTGGATCTAGTGATCGATAAAGATATCGAGCAGAGGCTTGTGGGTAACGGTTCGAGACCCCCCCCCTGTATGAATGTGGGTGAGGTGAATGTCGGTTCCAGTGGAAGCTTACATCACAGGTGTCTAGGCATGGATGAACGCCTTGCAACTCACTTTGCTCATCTGTTCATTCGGGACCCCTTAGTCATCTTCCAAGAGACGCTGAACGAGTCCCCTGATGACAAGGCAGATCATTTCGAGGTTAGTATGCGTGCATCCCCCACACTTCATGGGCTGCATTCCTTGGCTAACAGTTGGCCTGGAAGAACATCCAATCCACAAACTGGCAGCATATGCGTTTCAAGCCTCCCCCACCCGGTGGGGGCATCGGGTGGCGGGTAGAGTTCCGGAGTATGGAAATTCAAGTGACTGACCACGAGAATGCTGCCTTTGCGATATTCATTGTGCTGCTCACTCGCGCGATTCTCTCCTATGGATTGAATTTCTACATTCCGATATCGAAGGTGGAGAGCCCCCATACTTGTTGAGAAGCGGCGGGAAGCCGCACAATCCGATCGCTAATCCCGAGCGCCAATCCAATTGTAGGTTGACGAGAATATGGCGACAGCGCATCGCCGAGATGCAGTCTTGACGGAGAAATTCTGGTTCCGCAAGAACCTATTCCCACCGCGCAAGCCAGTCACCAATGGCTCTCAGACTCCCGCTCCATCATGTCCGGGGACGCCACCGCCTGTGGAGGACGAGTATACACTGATGACCATCGACGAGATCATGAATGGACGGCAGGATGAGTTTGTTGGCCTGATTCCGCTGATAGAAAGTTACTTGAACACGGTCAACGTTGATGTTGTTACCCGGTGCGAATTGGCCGGATATCTGAGTTTGGTCTCGAAACGGGCGAGTGGAGAACTGCAGACCGGCGCAACTTGGATAAGGGAATTTGTGCGCAATCACCCGGATTACAAGAAGGACAGTGCCGTGAGCCAGGGCATTAACTATGATTTGATAAAAACAGTGGAGGCTTTGGGGAACGGGCAGGGGCGTGAAGCAGGATTAGGCGATAAGTTGTTGGGAAAACCCAATTAACTTGCGTGATTGCGAATTATGGAGCCGATCTGTCCAAGTCCATGCTGTTTTCGGGAGATCGTGAGAACATGCACTCTTTTTTTCCTGCTATTTTCTTCACGTCTCTTACGAGCTTTCGTTGCTTTTTTGTAGAATAGATTCCCACACTACCCTCCCGGTAGCTTTCCCTCTCTTCCAACATCCTTTCCTTGCCCCGTACGGTTACAAAACTTGTGGAGGGTTCCGCAGTTTCCTAGGTAGGCGGAACGAGCGCTTGCTATATCCTAATTCATTCATTCGCTCATACAAGTACCGTTCTGTATCATACCCTGATTAGAAAAAAGTGCCCTGAGGTAATAACGAAATAGATGCGGTACCATCCCGACTTGACGAACTATACCATGCCTAGCGAAAACCCCAATCTTAAAATATCACCCACCAGGGAATACCGGCACGGTACCATAACAGCAACTTGCAGCAGTCTTACAGCAAGGCAAGTAAAGGGTTTTTTCTTTTCTTTTTCTTTTTCTTTTTAAACAAAAAAAGGGAGGCATGATATCGTACCATACCATACCCTCAAGCGCCCCCCTCTCCTCCCTTCCCTTCCCTCCCTCCTACCCTTTCATACGGTACCGGTATCTCCATACTGTACCCTCTCTACCTCTACCGTGGACGCCTCGGACCATACGAGAACTGCACTAGTATAATACAGTCTGTACCCACGGGGCGGATACCCACAAGTTTAAATAAATTAGCCCAAACACCCCAACTTAGCCGGTGGGCGGGCTGGTAGGCAGGCAGGCAGGCAGGCAGGCAAGTTCCCACCCCATCCCATCCCATCCCATCCCTTCCGTACTCGATCCTGCATCGTGGACCATCCAGCTATGGTACGATATGATACAATACCGTACCGTACAGTACTGCACCTCACCCGAGCGGGCTGTTTTTCTCTTTGAGAAATCAATCAAGTACCGCGCGGGGGTTAGGTAGTGGTACTGTGCTAGTACAGTAAGATTGAGGGATGGGTTGGATTGGTGGATGGGTGGGGGGGGGGATTGCATGTGGTTCTTTCTTTCTTTCTTCCGTTCTTTCATGAGGGGCTGGTGGATAGCCCGGTTAAGCTCGTGTAAGGAATACAAGTAGCGCTTCATTTTTTTATAATTTTTTTTTTGGCAAGAGAATTATCTATTAACATGATTCAAGTACACCGCAGTGCTCTGGAAAGTGGAGATAAGGGTGCGGTGTACAAGTAGGTAGAATAAGAGAAAATGTAACACGAGCAGCGCAAATGGGGGGGGGAGAAAAAAGGAAGAAAAGAGCTTGGGGAAAACTGCTAAAACTAACTACCGAGTGCTACTACAATACGCACACATGAGAAAGAGGTAAAATAAAATAAATAAATAAATAAAAATAAATAAATAAAAAAGATAAACATAACGATACATAACGCAGTTTCACCTTCACGTTTCTTGCTACCGTACCTACCTTACCAGTTAGTAGCCGCTCGCGGTTACCGCCCCTCGTTCGATCGGATTTGATTGCGTAGAGTATGATGGACAAAAGAGCGCTTCCTTCCTTCTCTTCTGGGAGGGGGGGGGGGAAACAGCGCTGCTTAAGGAAGTAGGATGGGAGGATGGAAGGGGTGGGGGAATGTAAAAAGGAAAGGAAAAAAGATGAGATCATGCGGCAAGAAAAGGAGGGAGAATTGTTTTAAAAATAAGGAAGGGTTTAAAGAAAAACGGCTATAATAAAAGTAAAGAAAGAAAGAAAAGAAAGAAAAGGGAAGCAGCAAGAAATGGAACAGGGAATGAGGAAAACGAAGAGAAGAAAGGAGGGGGGGGGGAAACATCCATCACATGTGCCATTCGTTCTCCAATAACGTCCCGCCTGAGCCGCCACTCCGCGTGCCCATCAGAGGTCCAAGAAAGTCTCCCAGGTTATCATTATCGGGGTAGCCACTGCCAACGTCCAGGCCTCCTGCACCGGCCCGCACGCCGTCACTGCCAGCAAAACTCTCTTCCGACAACGTGGAGAACGGCGATATGGACGGCGGGGTGCCGCGGAAGGACACAGTTGTGGGAGTTTCGCTCAGGCTCCAGTGCTGATCCACCGGCCGGGTACCTGTTTCGGCAGATAGGTGATCAGAGGGATGGATCAAGGTGCCGCTGCCCCCGTCCTCGCCTCCGTAGATGTGTGTTGTGTGTGTGGGGTCCATTGCGGCCAGTACCCTCTCCCAAGCGTACGCCGATACCGAGGACGGGTTCTGCGAGCTCGAATGTAGGTCATTGGGTCCCATGTCCAAGAGGCTATCGAGATATGGAGAATCCAGAATCAGGCTTTGGCGGGTTTGAGGAATTTTGACTGCTGCCACATAGCCGGCTGCAGGATACCGGACTCGAGGCGTAGGTGATAGATCCGTGAGTGACGCAGAGGTCAGACGAACACCGCCATGGTCACCCATACTAGACATATCCTGGCTACTTGCGCGACGGATATCCCCATTCTTGCCTCTGCGTAAACCAAACTCTGCCGAGATCGAGGAAAATCTCCTCCTCAATGACCCCTGCTCTGTAGGACTGCTCGAAGGCGGCGTTGGGGGTGATTGTGTGTACTCCTTTGGTTTTTTGTGTTGGTTTCCGTTTGTCGCAGTTATCCGTGGCTCGATTCTTAAGACCGCAGCGGTGATGGGCCTGAGTTCTTTAGCCATGCAGGGGTGACATTTATCGAGTTCCTCCAGGACACCGGCAATTAACCTCTGGTTCTCCTTCGCTAATGGCGTGTGTTGCGGGCAGTCTACTGTGCTGTACAAAAGGGTGAACCCGGACATAAGGAGTAATTGCGCCTTGTTGAGGCAGAATGAAAATCCGAGTTTCCGTTCGGTGAGCAATTGAATAATCTGAATGATGCATTTGCTGGACTCCCGGATCATGTGCAAAGATGCGGATACTTTGCTATCTAGGGTTGAGCCAATAATCGGCCTGTGAATCAATGATCGAATGTAATGATAGGCCAGTACCTGAAGAATAATGATTAGCTGAGGTCAATTAATAAGGGTGCTTGACAGTGCACGGGCGTTCGTGGGCATGCGGGGTGAAAATACCAACAGTGGTGATCGGCTGTCAACGACATTAGTAGCTGGTGTGCCATTCGTGAACTCAAGTCTAAGATGTGGTGCTAGTCCCATCTTCCACGTTCCAAGCTCGTCCTCAAGTTCCTTAAGCTTAGTATAGCTCACCTCGTGAGCGCTCGATGTAGGGTAAACCGCATCGAGAACTTTACAGAGAATCCTTGATGATCTGAATAGGGCTAGTGCGCTAGAAATCTTTGTGGAGTCACCTGGTTGGGTTGGTAGGAAACCCTTTTCGGAAACATACTCATCGTCAATATCGGATGGATACTCCGTATCAATGTCTCCATCCCTAAGGAGTTTGGGTAACCCGAGCATTGCTGCGGAGAAGCTACATCCATCCACGGGTCAATACAGGAAAAGTTAAGTAGGATGTGGGAATGAAGAGCAATATTCTAGAAACACCAACCTGTCCAAGCAATAAACACACCAAAACGTCCTCTTTCTCATTTCACCACTGAGGGCTCCCAAGGTGAACTTCCTCTGGCTCTGATTTAAACCTAACCTCAACGCAATTCCGACAGCAAGACTCTTGTACTGCAGAAGCCTGGAATAATCGCCCTTAGAAAAGCAGTATAACTGAGCAAGGACAAGACACTGAAGTGTCTCAATGGTGCTATCCACAATAATGGCATTAAGAGATCTCTGCCATTGAGCATCGAATTGCTGATCAGGTCCATTTCGTGGCTAAGATTGATGTCAGAACATCCCTTCTTTTTTGGGGGAGCAAGAATCGTCCACGGCCTTACCTCATTTTGCTGTGCTATAGCAAATACCAAAAATAACTGGGCTACTAAGTGGTGGGGTAACGTGTTCACCTGGAACCCATCTCCAGATACCAATTTCTCGTAGGAAGTGAGAAATGTCGGTCTATGGAGAACCGGAAACAGGGGATGGTACTCTTGAAAATATGATACCAAAAGGCGATCCGACAAAAGTCGTGGGGGCGTTTTTATGTCCTCGTATGAATCAATTTCTGATGGTTTTAACGACTGCTGACACTCGAGAAGGATATCCGGATTGAAGTCTGCCCCGCATTTCTTCTTAAGAAGCTCTTGAAACCACGAATAAGTATTTTGTATGAGGAGGAATTTGCCAAGTAATTATTTATGAAGATTTCACACTGGGGGGTGAGGCATGTTGGGCCTTACGAGGGCAAGCGCCTCGTAAGGCGAAGGTGAATTTCATGAGATGCGCTTGAGGGAAAGCAGAATCTTTCTCGAGATATAGAGGCAAAGACATACCTAAAAACGGCCTTCCACTAGAAGAGCCAACGTAAAAGACACCGTTACCATCTGCTTCGCTACCCCCCACTAGAGATGAGGTTTCATGAATGACAAACGTATCACCGAGTCCCAAATCCGCCGAATCGCTCCTCGCTCTTTCCGGAGACTTGTGTGCTCTATGCGAACCGCCGGAAACAGCACTCGCGGGGGGCGAGTATGGTGAAAAGGAGTGTATTCTGGAGAGCATATCCAGCTGTTCATCCTTCGCATCCAGCAAATCCTTCATCTCACGAACCTCCTGCTCCAAGCATCGTACCCGCTCCTCCAACGACTCTGTATATCCCCTCGGGAACGCCCTTCGAGACAACTTGTCGGACGTCTTGCACTCAAAGCCCACGTTTGCGCATTGTGAGCAGCATGGTCGTATCCCATCACATCGTATCTTCTTTGAGCGGCAGCGGTCGCAAGCCTGGGCAATGCGTGTTTGGCTGCTGCCGCATTTGATAAGTTTCATTGGCAGTATTCCAGGCATATTAGTCGAGGCTGACTACTATGGTCGCCTTCTTCGTCTTCTTCTTGATGGTTCAGGTTTGGCGATAGGGTTGTAGTGGTCGAGTGAGTGTGGGTGGGTGGTGTGAATGGTGTATGTGTGTGCGGATGTGCGTGTGCGAGCGAGACTTCCTCAGCCCACCGCTTCCTTGGTCTTTATCACTCCCTGACTCCCTTGTGCATACAAGGGCAAACCCGGGTGGAGTATGGTATGATACTCGACGCCTTCGAAGATGTCGGAGGGTCGCTCTCCTCTTGAAACTAGTTAATCGAAATGAGTCCTCCCTTCGAGGCCTGGTAAAATGCAGAGCGAGAGGCGAGCGATGGGTCTAATCCGGGGGGATCCGGGACTGGCTGGGGAACGAGAGGAGCTAAAGAGAGAGGAAGGGAGCTCAAGAATGGCCAATGGAAGAGTACTGGTCTTGGTTGGATGTGCGTCAACCAGGGTGTGGAGGCGTTACGGTGCTCGAGTATTCCAATTTCTATCCTAAAGAAAGAAACAACATCCAGTGCGGGCAATGGTGACCCCTGGAGAGCGAAGGATGAATTTTTGGGCTCGTGTAATAGCAGCACTTATTTTACCTTCGTCTACCCGGGAATACCCAAGCAGTGATCAACGCGGGCTCTTACTCAATTATGCGATGTGTAGCCACCGATGCTAAGTACAGGACGGGGCCCGTACCGTGCTGCTGCTGGGCTTGCTCTGGCTGCTAGTCAGCATCAGCATGCCATCCCTGGAGTGGGAACTGAACGGTCCAGATAAACAGGGATCCACCTGGTCCATGGCAACAGGCAAAAGGACGGAAAAAAAGAATGCCTTGCTCCAAGGCGTTTGACTACCATTCGGTAAAAACCCATAACCCACTATCTCCGTCCGGCACCGAATCTCCGCATTCAGAGACAAAACACCTTAGGAGGGAAAAAGGGTTTGCATGAGGAGGTATGGCTTGAGCAAGCTGAACTTCGGGGTTCTCTTTAACTGGCGTTCGAAATTTTGTTAACATGCTCAGCTGGGCCTATTGCCGTTTAGCTCTCTTGCTTATCTGGCAGTGGACTGTACGAGTAAATAATACCGGTACGGTAGTTAGTTGAAAGAAGGCGGGGAAACTTGGTTGATTGTGGCAACCTGGCACCCGTACCTGGAGGAATTCCTGTTTCGGCAGAGCTCAGCATTCAAAAATTCCGCCCAAGTATTCCCCCCCTTTTAGACCCTCTCCATTCTCGTATATAGAACCGGTATTCGTAGCTTAAGGTGATTGATTTTACGATGGAGCGGAGTTTTCTTGATGTCCAGCAGTGATTGGGTGCTAGCAGCCTGTCAGAAAGAAAGAAAGAGAGAGAGCGGCTTCTCACAGCTGCCTACCGTACCTGCCAGCAAGCAAGCAAGGACGGGACACACTGGACCAGATGAGATAAAAAAAAGGCTAGAAAAAAAGCAACGTGTAGAAAGAGACCAGGAAAGAGAAGAAAAAGGAAAAAAAAGTGTGCGTGGTGTGTGGCCCGAGAGATATGACATGATCCATTGCCTTTTGAAAGCACAAGGAATCCAAGAGGATCAAAGAGGAAGGATAGAATACTTGGAAGTCCGAAATTGAGAGATCACGAAGTTGAGGTATCCCTTCCGCTACTGAGACACTTCAGCTTAGCTTGATATGCTGAGCACTAGCCTATTTGAGTAATCGGGAGTAAATATACGCGGACTTGCTCGTTTCTATCATAGCTATACTGAGCAGGGCTGGTTTTGGGGGATTCCGAGCACTCTCTCTTTCGAACAACAGAGCTTTTCCTCTCACGATCACTCAAATGGGCTGGTACTCAACACTTTAAACTGGGCTGAAGTGTCTCAGCGTCCAAGCGATAATTTACTGTAAAAACACCCGAGATCCACTATTTCCGCCAACTCCGTATGAGTAGTCTGAGGATTCAGAGACAAAATCTCCTGGAAAGATTAATGGTTTTTTGACACGATAAGATTAGCATACCGGATGTGTTAGATCCCATTAACCGGTACCCGAAATTCCCGTGATCTGCCAAACTAAACCTATCGTAGGCTCACGGGCTGATTTCCGCTGAAATCTGGGAGTGACTTTCAGAGTCTTTGCTGCTCTCCAGTACCGGAAAGACCCTTTCTGTCTCTGTCCTGACAAAACCTTCCTATTATGCGCGCCCAAGAGTCGAGTGGCAATGAAATGATAATCCATCAAAAAGGAACTGAAAAGGAAATGTGGGACGTTCGGAGGCATCCTCCATAAGAAATCGACGGGGGTGGCATTTGTCTGGTTTCTAACGATACCTTGCCTAGGCTATTGCTAAGACATGTGCCCGTGAAACTATTCTTTTCAGCCGTTTCTTGGGGATGAGGACGGGATTTGCCGACCCCGGAAGGAGGGGGGAAATCGCCTAGATCACAGTTCCGATCGAAGTGTTCCTTGCAAAAACGTGAAGCTCATCAACCTCGGATGAACAATAATTTTGGATTCTCGTCCCGGTCTCTGCCCTATCCAATAACACGACTTACATCACTGCTGACCGACAGCCTTTGTGAGCGATGATATCTTGCATCCGTTAGGACCAATGTGCATATCGCCGGGCATCATAACGGCGGTGCTGAAATGTCCACTCCGTGATCCTTACAATACTTAACAGAAAAGCCTTACATATCCACCGGTATGTGGTCGCGATACCTCTCATCGTGCCCTACGGTAATCCCTCATGAAAGGTCATCTTCATCGCTGGGGGCTTCAGGATCATCACCGGAGATTTCGGAGCTACCCTGGGCCTGCATCAGATAGTTCTGTACCACCTCTGAGCCTAGCAATTTCTCTTTCTGTTCCGCTCATCAATATATTAGCGGCTTAGGTATGTGTGGGGATGATTGAGCGGGGGAATGGGTACATAGACTTTGGGGGTAGAAATACCTGTACCTCAAGCACCTCGACGGCCTTCTCCAACAACGCCCTTTCTAATGTTCGAAGCTTGGTTGCAACATGAAGCTCTTGGGACCCAATATTGAACGATTCTTGGTCAGTGATCCAGACTATCTCTTCCTCAGAACCCATTAGTTGGGCCAACTGAGTCTCCACACGATCTTTAACGAGCGCTGTAGCTCGCAGCTGGTAAACCGGCCATAAACTGCTCTCTTCCAGAAGATCCACAAGCTTGGTGATATCTTCAACATCCTTCAGGTCCCAAAGCACCTGAAGATGCCGCTCCCCGGTTGTCTCTTGTAGGAGTCTAAACGATAGTCCATCCTCCTCATTAATGCACATTAGCCTGTTCAGAGGTTAGACATAGTCTAATAACAGTAAACAAGCCAAAATCGACACATATTTCATGAATAACAAACCATATAAAATGACTTGTCCATTCTACGGTATGCCCCATGTCATATATCCCCAACGTTGGGGCTGATTTGACAATTGCTTGTTTAGCAAACCCCAACGGATCATCCGGGAGACCCTGGAGGTCTAATACAAGCCATAAGGCCGTGTCCCTGGTTGATTCCAAAAACCCGTAGGAAAACACCATTTCTGCGGCACTCTTCTCTCGACCGTAACTGAAAGTAAAGAAACAAAAACAGGATGCCCGTGGTCAGCAATCCGCCCTGAGAAATCAAAGTCAATAGCAACCATCATCCGACGTACTTGATTGTGATTTCTTCCCCGTCAGTCAAAGTACCGGACTTGGCCTCCCGCGGAAGTAGGACCACATCAGAATCCTCATCGACACTATAGTAAGAGCTTGCCTCATAACTGTGGTTTGCAAAGTCCAAAACAGGCACCATCCCAATTCCTAATCCTGGGAATTGCAAAACTCTAGATCTGAACCACGAGTCTACTGTTTGCCATTCTCTTAGGGTCAGCTTCGACTCATCCCACCAGGCCTTTCGGCACCATTTGATCTCCTTCGTGGCCTCTCGAAAGTCTTCGAATTCTTGTTCAAGGGCTCGAAGCTTTGCTGTCACCGCCTTCGGATTTTAATGGAAGTAATCAACTCCAAATATTAGTCAATAATCCCGGTTCAATATAAGAGAAAACCCTTTTTGGAGTTTAATGATTAGCGCGGATCCATACCACTTCTAATGACGTCCCATGCAGGAGCTTCCGCTCGGTCTCAGTCCAAGTCGTGGGTATCGACACGGCCGGAAGAAACTTGATATATCTAGTCTCTCATTTGTCAATGCCATCCTCCGTGAATGGGTGAGTAAAAGTTGACTTACTCGCTCCAAGGCCCACTCTGACCAATTCCCAATCCAGCAGCGGTACTCATACTCACAACCAAAAATACCATTATGGCGCCCCTAGGGGCCAAGGTAAACTCCCCGGCAGCGGCCAACGCTTCAGCTAGATGGACATCAGCTTTGGCATACTCCTCCACAGTCTTAGCACAGACAACAAGGTCTGCGCCGATCTTCAGGAATGGGCGGGAAGGATCATAGGTGGTGGGAGTATGCTTAATCCCAATCCCAGCATCAATTGGCTGGCCCCCAATGCGGGCGGTCTCGATACCGTTTAGAGAGATATTGTTGAGTCGAATGAAGGGTGCCAGGGAGGAAGTCGGAAGAGTCTCGCATTGCATTTTCCTAGCTGATTTTTCCCCCCTTTGCCAATCTTGTTATCGGGTGTGGATAGCGAGCCGTGCCGCCAGATTAGCCAAACAAGAGATACAGTACTGTAAAATGCCGGTACGCTGTAATTGAGTCTGAGGCCAGGAGATGGAACACAAGCTGGAGGAGAAGAGGGAAAGGAAAAAGAAAAGAAAGGGAGAGAAAAGTCTAAAATTGTATCGATAGTCCGAGGGAATGAATGCCGGTACCCTCCCTTCCCTGCTCCGGAGGTTGGGAACGCTTAAATTCCGGAACACGACCCAAAGTATATCATAATGTTCCCAGCTAATCGTTTGAGCCTCAATTTGCATGAAGAGTGACCAGCTTTGGCACTCACCGGCAGATACTCCTTCAACACAGCCGGTAACGGCTGGTTAGTTACGAGTACTATCATAGTACAAGTACCAGTACAATTAGTTACAGACGTGAAGAATTGTTTTTTTTTTTTGTGAAAGACAGGGATTATTTTCCAGATTAACCCGAATTAACCATTCATTAACATTCTCCCAGGTAATTGTGCAGTCCCGACCGAACCCAGCTTTGGGAGCCTTTTTCAACACGTTCACCAAGAGCTAGAGACCTATCTTGGAGGCGTCATAGGAGAATCATGAAATCATTGAGGTGATATGATATCATGCCGCCTATTGTGGTTTATTTGTATATCTAGGGGTCATCCCCAGAGAGAGGGAGGGAAGTGAGGCAGCCGGTTGAAGTCGCAGGTTATTGACTACACTTTAACCGCACGTCTAGGGAGGAAGAAGAAAATTTAATGATACAATTTATAAAGTACCATCGATCATGGGGTAATGAACGGGCTGGGTATGACACTCGCAATGTCGCGGCGTTCGTGAAAAGGGCTGCTACTGCGTACCGTGGGGATTCTGAGGCTCGGTCCAACCTTTGGCGGTATGCAATAGCAGCCCGTCTCACGAACGTCACAGAATTACGAGATGATATACCCCACGATGGAACGCAGCTTTTCCCCAGATTTCCATGAGGGATTCAGGCCCCAGTGGATGTTCGAGTACGAGTACAGTCGCACCTCGCTATCCCGGACGGCCAAAATCCGAAGAACTTGTCCGGTACAGCGAGGGATCCGGGACGGCGGGTGAGGTTCTAGTGAAAAAAAATTCAGAGCTCACAGTGATTCATACGGGACAGCGAAGTATCCGGATTGTCGAGATCCGGGACAGCGGGGTGTGATTGTACTCGAGCAGTGCAGCGTATCCTACCCGAGCTGCAAGTTCCAAGTGCAGCAGGTCTACCATTCTCCGGTGCTCGAGTACCATAGGAAGGGCTGGACTTTATTGGAGAGGAGCCCGCATATTGAACAACACAACACTCTCACAGCACACCTACTCGAATATCAAAAAAAGTGAAAATGCGGAAACAGCGGGGATGAACACGGCTTTTACCCATCAAACCGGGATGTATGCCGAAAACCGGTGTTTGATAATGAAAATTATGAACGAATTGACCCAGACATCCCCGCCACCACCACCACCTCCACCTCCACCTCCACCACGGGCCCATCTACTGGCACCTGCCGGTATTGCAACTGCTTATCATAACTGCTGTCCATACAAATGCCATTTCCAGAGTCTTTTACTCGTACCACCACCCACTGCACGCCATAGCGGAGATAGCCAACTAGCCGGCCATAACTCGACTCCCCGTCGGAACCTCGCTCGCTTCAGTGCCTACCGTAACCTTGTCTCCCCGCGACAAGTTTCCGCAATTCCCAATGCTCTCTGAAGAATAAAACCCCACCATACCTTTACCGGTGCCGTATGATACCTGTGGGTTTATCTTATCACCGGTAGCCTAACCGATCACCCGGCGGCCGCGAGGGGGCATAAAACCGAAGAGCATAAATCGTATCTGGCATACGATTAGAGTATCTGGGAATGGAACAAGGCATTTTTTTTTTCTTCCGCGGGTTGGGTGATTGTGTAACAGCGGGTGCATCTTCAGGTAGATATGGCCAAAGACAAGTACTGTACGAGTACAAGCACTTGTACTTGTAGCCTCAAAGTACCTTAAAAAAGAACCACTATCGCACACCACCAGGATCCTAGCAAAGGGCCAAAGTCTGGCGGTATGCAAACGCGAACCTTTTTTTTAAAAGAAAAAAAAAAAAACGCTTCAACATTGAGAGCAGCATGAATAACGAAACCCGACCCTTCCGACTGGCCCAGAATCCAGAAATAATGATATGGAAAAAGGAAGTCTGGACTTCATTTGTTTGTTTAGCCTTTGCGGCTAATATCATACCTGCTGTGGAAGCCTGGTTCTGAAGGTCACTTGGACTGAGTGGGGGGAGGGGGAAAATTTCGTACTGGACGAGTGCAGGAACGGTACGGTAGAGGATGGACGGGTTGGTCCTGCAGTTGATGTGATGTGCGGTAGTCCGCAGAATGCCATCCTGCAACCCACAGCCGCAGCGGATACGGTAGGAGAGAAGGCGGAATCAAACATCTCCAAGTCGGCAGCGGCCGAACGTCACGCGGACACCATATAATACAGTATCTCTCGTCTGGACATTCCATACCAAAGGGGTCATTCGACGCATCCTTTAGACGACATATGATACCGGGATAATAGAAAGGAAGAAAAAAATAATAATATCCGTAGTAATATGACGCCTCATAGTAAATGGCTAACATAATCCGACTGAGTCACGGGGATGTGGTATAAATACAAAAAATTTTCACTTGGTGCTAACCTTGTCCTCAACCTTACCTCCCATCATCCTCGCCACCACAAGAATCAAGCAAGAACGAAAACCAAACCCAGATCCGAACCACCAAATCCGAACCTTATCCAAAAGAGCGAAAGAAAGAAATGCTTCAAAAACAAATCTCGAACACCCTCATCCGCTCTTCAACTACCCTCTTAGCCAGGGCAGCTACCCAGCAGACACGTTCTTACAACGGACACCCCGCGCCGTACGCGACAGAGAAGAAGCACGGGTCCGATGTCCAATCCGAGCAATCACAAAGCGGCATGACGGAGAAGGCGGAGAGCTCCATGTTCACGGAAGCACACGGTCGGAAGGAGCCCGAGCAGGAGTTCAAGAATGCACCCGGTCCCATCACTGGGAGGCAAGATGAGTGGGGCGGTAGTATGCCATTCCCTTACTACGCCCCCCCAGTGTGGAATAGCTTTGGTACATTTGTGGGAGTGTAGGCTGGCCGCTGGTGTCTTTTTTTTTTGCTTTAATTTTTTTTTTTGCAGATGTCAATCGGCTAGGGAGCGTATAGAGAAAAGTGAGAAGCATTGTACAGGTTGCTGTTTGTTTTTGTTTTTTTGTCAATTTTTTGTTCCTATTTTCAATGTAACCTTTGTTGTGCTGTATCCGGGATGGGGTTTTATCATTTTCATTAAGTGCCACGATTGCTATCAAACATCGTGGCTCAAACACTCTTGCGTTTACTCTTGCGTTTGTCCTTTAGCGGTCATGAAACATTTATTCTCAATACCCCAAATCAGTGGGGCTATCTGTGTCTGCCTAGCTCGAAACTCAAACTAGAGACCCATGTGTTAGGCTCTCTCTAGTATTACAATAACTCCTCCATACGAGACCGTGAACTGTCCCTTGCTCACTAGGCTAAAATCGTGCCAGTGTTAAGCCCTTCCAACTTTGAACGTTAGGACCTGTCATCTAAAATGTTAGAAGGAATACCCCAGGGCGAGGTGATAATAAAATTAAGACAGACATCGTTTTTCCCAACTTCCACAATATCAGTCTCAGCAACTCTTGTGCCTCCAGCACCTTCTATGTAAGAAATTGCAACATCCCCCATGACCTTCTTTGCAACGTCTTTCACGGTTGAGTTCCTGTTCTGGGTGTTAGATACCGCAGTCCTACTGTACCAAAGAAGGGGCCCACACTTGCTAATCAAAACACAATCCCGGAAGACACCCGTCGAATTGGCCCCGGATGAGAACGTGTTCACATTTCTCACGGGAAATACAGGGACTAGTCCTAGTGATTGAGCAGCTCTGGAAAGGACTTGTACAACTCCAGTGCTTCCGAATCTATAAAGAACCATATCTTTCAAGTTCTCCACACGTCTGCGAGCGCCAAATTATCAGCACCACTAAAGCTACAGGGATAAGGATAGCAAACGTCTTGAGCTTATCGTCCAATTCTTTCAACCCTCCACCATCTGGATCACCATCTGCGATCAGGTCTTCCCTAGTATCCACAAAGTCGCTGCCTTCAGCATATTTAACGTAGCCCTGCTTAGCTAGCTTTCTCAGAAAGACCTCCGAGATGGCGCTAGTGAGCACGATGGTATTTGGGTCTCTCTGTTTAGCAATCTTGGCGATGTTTTTATCTGCATCGGGGTGGTCGATCTTGTTCAGAGCGCAAACCGTCGGGAACTTCTCATCCGTAAATGCATTGACCACCTTTTCAATTGTCTCCTGATCCCAGCTCTCCAGAGGTGTCTTTAGTTGAAGTTTGTCTAGGGTTCGGGCGACCATCGCCTGGTTGGAGCCATATCCAGAGAACTGGCCCTGAAGAGTATCAACTGGTGAAGCCTCTATTTATTGCGAATCAAAGTTAAGCAAGGCCCTCTCAAGGATGGAAGCGGATGAGGGAAAAACATACTCAAGGCCACATGCCGCCTCTTTATTGATCCCCTATCGCCACGCACCATATCAAAAATGGGCCAAGAACCTCAAACTGCTACAAGGGATACCCACCATTTCTCCATCAAATTTCCTTGAATCCACTGCACAATCTCCCCCCTCAGCCAGATGATATCCTGGGAAGGATCATACCCCCTGGTATTCTTCCCCTCAGCATCCGTAGTCCCACTAACATCGACAACGTGAACCAGCGCATCAGCATGTCTAAGGTCGTCCAGAAACTTATTTCCCAGCCCCCTCCCCGCGTGAGCGCCGGGTACGAGGCCCGCGACGTCGAGGAGCTCAATGGGAACGGATCGTTTGCCATTATTGCAAGAGCCGTAGTTCGGTTTGCATTGGTCAGATTTGCCAAATCGAATGCATGCGCAGTCCTGGATTCAAACGATACGACACGGTGATTTTTCTATCTCTTAGGTCCTGATACTCCTCCTATATTTAGGGCTTTGGATTGAGAGGTGAGGCACAAGGACTTACGACTTGAAGGTATCCTATTGCTCTCTGGGGATCTATGGTTGTGAATCTGGGAGGGTGAGTACGGCAGCAGGCATAACTGGGTGGAGGTTTCGGAGTAACTCACGGGAAATTCCCTGGATACCAAGTTAACACGAATCAACTAAATTTGAGTTTTCCGGGAACTGCTTAGGACTCGGCCTACTCACCAACTTTTGAACTCGCGTCAGTCAGCGAGTTTAACATTGTGGATTTGCCACTAGATGGCTTCCCGACAAGGCCAATAAGAGGATCGCGAGGCATTTTCCTAAGCAAACCATCGATTGACGTTGGTGTTGGTGGTGGTTAGGGGGATAGCCGCAGGGCGGGGTAAGGAATAGTTAGTGGGGGGGAGGTTTTCCTTTCGTCTGATTGAGGCTCTTCTCCACAGCCTTGCCGGACCTCATTGCAGCAGTTGCCACCTGTATTGCCGCCCGACAGAGCTTTACGCCTTGGATTGTTATTATTTTTGGTCTTTATTCCCTCCCCTCCTTGATTGAAGATCTTGGTACGGTGGGTCGATCACATACAGGTATGGTAATAATGGCACGCGAGTGACTCTCGTTGCTGGGCTTGGGAATGTCCAAAATCGGAAACTAAAGGTGGCGAAGCAGAGATCAAGTGGATCGGGAGATAAGGCTGTTTCGCAAGGTAGGAGTGTTACTTGACGTCTTGGAGAGGGACGTTGCACTGGGTGATATATCATGATGATGATGCCAAATGGGTGACCAATTTGCATCAAGGAGTAAAAAGCAACTATGGGTAAGAAAATGGAGGGTGCAGTTTGTTCCAGTATCACATGATCCTGGCATTTGTTTCACTGGATTCTGAACCCCTCCACTTTCTTCTCTTCTCCCCTCACCAGCTACGGGTTCTTGGCGATCCCATTCGGTTTTCCATGTTTTGTAGCCATCTGCTCAGTTAACCTTGGATGACAAGGGTATCAATCCCTCCAATTTTTATGGCCATATCCGAGCATGAGATCATGGGTGACCATGACTATAACCTCGCTTTGTTCACCCATTGCGTGAATTAGGAGCAGCTAATGAACGACGAGAGATAGATTGTTAAAGGCGGGTTGACTAAGTTTACAACGAACGCTAGAGCTAAGGTATGAAGTGAAAAAAAAGGAGTCCGTCCCTGATCCTCAAAGAAGAAAAACATAACCGCTGCTGCATATAAATTCTCTTCTAGATCATCATTAGCAATTGATGTCTTGAGATTATTTCTGTGCCTCAGCCTCGACGCTGCGCTGGGACGTCTTCCCCTTATCATGTTGGTTCTCAAAGTCAGCTGCAACAGGGTTAGCAAAATCTAGGACAAAAAGGTGTGGAGAATACAGGAAACTAGCATTGGGCCTGGGTATTTCCGGTCAGACTGGAAGCAGCGGCCCCAATGGTGCCGGTAACTCTGTCGGCTTCATGGATAATTAGGGCATGCTCGATATGTATGATATCGTATAATTGTATAGCTTACCAGCTCCCTCTGCGAAATCTTTAAGCTGTCCGGCAGCCTCCTGGCCTTGACCCTCGGTATTTTGATCCCTGCCTTCACGTTTAAGGCTATCAGATCCAATAGTATTGCCGACAAACTCCTTCCCGCTTCCAATGATCTGATTAGACTTTCCATCACGGCGGTCCTTGTTGTCGATAGTGGCTGCTCCAGAGGAGGAAAGATTGAAAGGTCCAGCCTTGGCGGCTACATGAGAGGCATCACGTTCTGATTCTGCATGGGCGCTCTTGTCTTCAGCCTGGCGTTGATCAACGGGGTTGCCTGGGATTCAGGTTAGAGATGGTCGCCGATAGTGAGAAGTCACCATGTTACTTACCAGTCAAACTGCCAACGGCGCCCTGAACAGCCGCGATGCCGCTATTAGCGTAGGACTTAAGAGTAGAAGGTTGACTATCTCCAGTTCCAGACATTTTGAGGAGTTTTTTTGATTTGTTTTCTTGAAGAGAGTGTTGAGTGTGAGAAAAGTAGCGTTGGTTTGAACTAGTCAGGTATCGATAGAATGCATATTGATCGTTGAGGAGACCCCAAGTTGGTATTCTTCTAGGGCTTTATAGAAAAAGGGTCTTGGAGCTTTCCAAGGCTAGGGGTCACCTGGCGGATGGGCTTGACGATGTATGTTAATCCTTCCACTAGAAAAATTTTCGTTCGTGATACCGTAAGTTAGGAGAAAGAAGCACCCACTGTGCGATTGATGACATCATGTTAATATACGTCAGCCAAGCCTCTAGAACTTCCCAGTCTTCCCCCCGAGTGAGACCCTGAAGATCATCACCTCAACTCCAACGTTGCGGGTATTTTCCATACCCAAGTCCGTACTTTATATACTGTATGGGTTTTACAGCTTGCCACTGCTGCTTGTGTTAGCATCATAAGTTACAACTAGATCAGAAAATCAAGCTTTCAATTCTCGAGGATAAAACGGCACTCCTTATTTCAACCTGTACGGGCCAGAGCTCCTGATGCCGCCAAGGTATTCTCACTCCCCTCGCCTCCAGCAAACAAAATCCCAATCCAAGGCATTTCTATAAGTAGAATCCCCTCCAAAACTGTGTATCAAGGGGCAAGCTTCCCCATATGGGAGCCATTAGAGGCCTGAAACCTGTACGTGTGATCCAGAGATTCTTTAAAAAAAGACGTCACTCACCAATATCTCGGAGCGATCCCGGGACTATCGCCTTCAGCTAGGATTTGAGTTGCACAGCTAGCTCATCCAACTTCACGAACTTCATCAGAGACTATAAGGACGTATTGAGCACTTATTCCTGTTTTACCTTCTAGTACTCGTATGCGAGTGTTGCTGATCATAAAGAAGGCTGGAACTACGAGTACAATGCAGGTCTCACCTTTTCCGTCTTATCGAGGTCGGCTAGTTGTGCTACATTAACCCTAACTGGTGAACCATCGGATATCGGTAGCGGCCCCGTCTTCCTGGAGACATGAAGCACTCGTATCCGGCATGAAAGTATCTGAAAATGAGTCCGTTTTTTTGCTGGTAGGGTGGTTATGCAATACGGGCCGTCTCTTCACATACTGATTGCCAGATACAAGTAGATAGTAGACCATGGTTCAAGGAGGTTTATGTCCTGGAAATGGTAAAGATAGCGGTGATCTCACGGGCCAAATGGCCCAGTTAGATTGATGAGCTGCTTCACTCGGAGTATTTTGCGGAATGCTGTATCAGGAGGGATTCTACGAGTACAACCTCGATCTAAGTTTTATTGTGGGCCATCTGTACAGGATCTTGTGTAAGGCCCGAGGTAAAACACGGCATGGGAGATACCACCGGGGGGGTGTAACAAAGAAGAAGGGGGGGTTTCTGCACAGTAAACACGGCCCCCAGCCGTCCATCTGCCACTACCTCAACTGCCGGATTATCGTACTGTACCGACTGAGGTATGATATTCAGGAGTTTCACACCGAACATTCGAGCTGAAAGCGTCGTGGCTAAGTTTGGATGTTTTGTACTGTGGCTTGCAGGAGCCATTGACGGTACCGCTGAATAGCCCCCTCCCATGGAAAGGTGCCCCTGGCCATCATTGGCCCACCCTTCACAAACGGTATATGAGGTCACGGCTTCTCACTCTGTGTATCGAAAATTTCGACAAAAAAACCTCACCGCATATGTTGCGCTTCGCTCCGTGAAATAAAAATCGGATCCCACAATTCTGACTGCAATGAACCACACCTCAGGACGGTTGATAGTAGCAACACGACCAGCTTCAGGAAACCCCCCCATGTCATAAGGTATATCGAATGAACCGTGCCGCGGAATACCATGACACGAGCCCACCTCTTACACGAGATACAACACATAGGCTTTAATGCTATGGCATAAAATATCCCCCAGTACTAAGACTCGCTTAGTCTCGGCATACGATACTGTGGCACCCAAAAATTTCCTCTACATATATCGCTGGGTTCTGTGACTCACGTCCGAGGTAGATCATTCGCTCAAAAGTCCGCGTTGAGCGGACCTCATCAATAGTCACCACAATTCACCAACAATTATCGAAATTTGTCGGAATCATCAACATGTCCAAACCAGTTCGCCCTATTAAACGACTCCCCACAGCAGATGCCTACAACCAGTGGGCAGACGTAAGTCCTTTGCCCATAGAGAGTATAGTGGATGGAGCCAACATGCAAAACAGGTCTACGATCATGATGGGAACATTCTTCAACTTCAAGACGACGAGGCTTTCAATGCAACGGTCCCAGGCCTCCTAAGCACCCGCCCTCCCTCCAGAATTCTAGACCTAGGGTGCGGCACGGGCCGCCACACCGCCAAACTCTACCGCTTGCTCCCCGAAGCGACAGAGATTGTCGCGATGGATATGAGCGAGGGGATGATGTCTAAGGCAAAGGCGCGAATCGATACCGAGCCCCGACGGGATGTAAAGATCACCTGGGTGCTCCATGACATTGAGGCGGATTCCCAGATTCCCCAAGAGGCGAGGGGGGTTGATGCTGTTGTCTGCACGCTGGTTATGGAACACCTCCGATTAGATGTGTTCTTTGGAGCCGTGAAGGAGGCCTTGAAGAAGGGGGGGTGGATGTACTTGACGAACATGCATCCCGAGCAAGGGCTATCTTCTAGAGCCGGGTTCGTAGCAAAGGAAGGTGACCAGGAGGTCAAGATCCAGGGTGTGTCTTTTAATCATTCGATTGAAGGTATTTTGAAGGCTGCTAGGGAAGTTGGTTTGCGGTTGTTGGGAGAGGTGGAGGAGAGGGGTGTTGACAATGCTGAGCATGCGCAGCAGCTGGGGAAGAGAGCAGAAAAGTGGATTGGAATCAAGATGCATGCTGCCATGGCATTTTGCTTGGACTTAGACTAGGATACGACACCTGTTATTTAAACAAACCATGATAGAACACGGTAAACGTAATCTAGCTCATGATATACTATTAATACAGTGGAAAGATGGACCCAATGCCTTTGTGTACCGCAAGAACTGGAATAACCAAGAATCACGCTGGGACGTTGGGGTGCCGCTCCTGGTAAAGTCTACTGTATTTTTCTTTTTATCTGCCATAACGGAGGACTAAATCCTAGTATTCCCAGGGGCGATCCCCCCTCTTACCCAAAGAGGGGAATACTAGACGCCTTAGCGTAGGATCCAACTATTCCAGCTCCTACGGTACACAATTGCTTGTGTTTCTCGACCTTTTTTTTTTCTAGCTTTCCGAGCCTAACGGTTTGTTTGCGTCTGGAGTGTTAGCCTCCGGAAAGAACGCGTCCCGAATTCTCCTTTCATGGCCCAGCAAATTATCATGCTCCATAACAGCCCTGAAAAGTGTGTTCTCCCCAGTGTGCCATCTGAGGTTCAAAATCAGATGCGTGTAGGCAAACACCGAAGCGTCAAACAACCCCGGATCTCCGCCGCCAAAAAACCACGTATCTTTGCCTAGCATCGTAGAGATAGCTTCAAGGGCAGCACCAGCATCGGCATATATCCTGCGCGGGTCAAGGACTCCTCCAGGATAGGCTTGCAGTACCTGTTGTCGTGCAGCAGCCTTGGCCTGCCGCAGGAGAAATGAAGAAACGGCAGAAACGGAACTCCCACAGTATAATTTACCGGCCAGATCTTGCGAGTTATTCGGTTCGAGGTAGAGGGCGTATAACTAACACCGCACAAACACACATACGTGGTCAACTTAGTAAATTAACAATGGCACCAAGAGGCCAAGAGAGTGTGAAAGAGAGCTGTTGGGAGGGGGTTAGAAAAGCTACCCAAGCGTCCCTCAACTGATTATTAACCAACACCAGAAAAGCCTTCACCTGAGCACTATCCGTATCAATCACATCCAACGAACACCCATGCTCCTCGATCCATGAGGCGAGCTTATCCGATGGGACGACTTCCACCTCCATGGATTCGGACATGGACTTCTGCTGTGAGATTATGAAAGGGAGTGCACCCGTCGGCGAAGCGTGGTTATTCGACGGGACCGTTTTAAACTCGACTCCATAGAACTTCAGATACGCCTAAACAAAACTCCCACAAAAGCTCAGCCGTCGGATTCCCCTTTCTTCCCTTCGTCATAGTATTCTTGTCTTTTTTAAAAAATCAAAGAAGAAAATTCCGGTAAGGCAAAAATAAAAGCAAGACTCAATGACAATATGACGAATTTCTTAGACATACCTGCCATTTCAAGCAGCTCGGGTTGAAGCTCGGGTTGCCGGCGACTGCGTCCTCGGGCGTGGCGAAGGCGTACAATGACGGTGTGGTGCCAAATTTCGGGCACCGGGAGGGGAGTGGATTCGCGGGGTAAGTCCGGAGCGGGAAGGAATCGAAGAGGGATTTCAGGAACTGAGGTATCGGAAGAGATACCATTGGAGGAGGTGTGCGTGATTGATTGATTAGTTAGGCCTTTTTGTTATGGTTCAATAAGTTTGTGCTGCCGGTGATTTGTGGGACATGGAAGAGGTTGTTAAGGGTCTGTTTGGATACGACCGCTGCGTTCTGTTTTACCATAAAATAAAATAAAATGACCGTTAACTTATGCAACGGAAGGGTAACAGCATTTGTATGCGAAAACGGAACGGAAAACGGAACGGAAAACGGTCGTGAGTAAATAGGCCCTAGGCTTGTCTAGATGACTAAGCAGACATGGCTTATCACACGGTCCACAACGAATTGCCCCTTCCCACGGTATTGAGGCTAATCCTCTAACTTACCTCGCTCCGTTGGGTGGGTCATGAGTGAGAAAATTGAGGCGTTCTATTCAAGCTATGATAATAGAGGGGAATTAGGAACCCTAAGAAATGTAACATCCGATCAAAAACAGAACATCCTAGAGGCATCAAGACCGTAGTAACAAGCCAATCACCACAAAAAAGTGCTGTGAGATACTATGTGCGGTCTTACAACGATATACAAGCAAGGAAAGCTCCTATCAACCGCCTTCCCGCTGAATATGACAGAATAGCTATAAGATGGGGGAGGGCGAAGTCTACGCAAGCTCTTTCCCCTAAGTTACACCCGTAGTACACATCAACTAGCAGGGCCCTATTCGAGACCTCAAGGATTGGCGTTTGCTCCCGTAGGCATTTTCTCACCATTGGTTTAGCTCATTTATTATTTTACATGTAAATCACCCTTTCCTCCTTGCTTCTGTTTCGCCTGCTTTCCCATCATTGCTGGGCTCTTGGTGGGTCACGCGGGTCCGTTCCCGGGAGTATCATAAAAAAGAAAGCGCAACGGTAGAGCTGCTTGGGCACAGGGTAATGAAATTACCGGATGATACAGACACATGATACTTTCTGTTCATTCGCAGACAGCGAATAGACTAGCAGTAGGCAAGGCCACACTAGAGGCCTCGAACGTAGGCCCTTTCTCCCCTGGGAATTGGTCCACTATAGTGCTTTTTCTCACTAATGAAATTGGCATATAAACCTTCCTCCTTCCTTGCTTACGTTCCACCCACCTTTTCCAGGGTTACCGCGTTTTGGGGGGACGGTGAGGATCAGTTCCCAGGAGGCGAGAAAGAGAGTATAATTTTGGACTGCGCGCATAGCGCAGCGGCCCTATCGGATGACCCAGGCATATTTTTGGCTCCCCCGGGGACTGCACACTACAGATTAGTGTTGATAGTACGGTACGAGGTGCTCGGGAAATATGGTGCTCGGGCCTGAAGGATCTAGGGAAATATATCATTAGCTATGCACTGCTCGGTCTTCACACCAGGAACCCCGCAAATTATTCTCCAGCATCGCCTCTCGGGGGATTTGGAGTAGCTTAGCACCCTAAACCAGAGAAATACAAAAGAAGAAAAACAACCTCAACCCTCAGGCCATGTAGGAAATCGGGGTGAATATAGAGGGGCTTCCCACGGCAAAGTGATGGTTAACAGCGGTGCCTGACCGGCGAATCTAGAGTCCCAGCAGTGCCCAGCTGGGTCAGACTGTTTGGGCAAATCAGAGGAAGACAACTGGGCGCAAGGGCATATTCGGGCATATCTCGTGAGGAGTGGGTGAAGCGGGAGGCCTGAGAAAATGTTTTTCTCCTCGTGAAGCCTTCGCCAGAAGTAAATCTTAACTTCCTCACCGAGTGATGACTTGTGAAACTGGATTGTCTTGCTGCCCCGATGATGACACGTCAACTGGCTAATTGGACGCAACGTGCTGAATAATATTAAATTAAATCATCACAATTCGTGAATATCATGTTATGGTATTCTTCTTTTGTACGCTTACCAATGCGCAGATGCCTTATGGCCTTCAGCCTTATATCTGAAATGAGCGACCGCCTGAAAAAAACTGATTTCTGCCCACAGAAGAACGTTCCTCCTTTCATCGCCAATATCCCCCCTACGATTATTACCTCGCACACGAAGGGGAGATTCCTTCATTTCGTCAGATTTCATACCGGCCTTCTGGTCGGGATGTATCTTCCCCGGTAGTGTATTTAATATTTACCGATATTATAATGATCGTTCCTTCAACCTCAGGGGAGGGTCCAATGCCACCCACTAGTATGTACAGTAGGATAAGTATTATTATTATTTTTCCCTGCTTAATACTACTTGAAGTGCCTAGCTGGAGAAGTGGTTAATACGTCGAGAACCGACTAACTCCTGTGCAATTAGCAGGAGCCCAGGAGTTCAATTACCCCCATTAGGAGTTATTGTTGAGTAGGCCAACGCGTAGGGCAGGAGAAACTAAAGAAAACCCTGCCCTGTGGGAACTGGGAGACTCAAGAGCTTAGCCTTCCCCAGTAAGGCTGTAGGGGAATCAGAGCCCCTGCAAGGTCTCTTATATTCATTCTAGAAATGATTGTCCCCCTATTTATTTATTTATTTATTTTGCACGAAATGGGGGATGGCCCGTTCTCAATTACCCATGGAATGCTTCCCTTCTTCTATTCTTGAGAATCCAGTACTGTGTTCTTGACAGTATCCGTCGGACTAACTTGGCTATATATCATACAAGCAGACTTTGATGCGAGCAAAATCACTTTAGAACCATCCAAACCGTTAACTATCCACATGGATAGTGAAGACCGACTTTAAGAAAACCTCCCTGTCGCATATGATACCATCAAAAAAACGGGGGTCAATTCTGTTGGCCAGTGACAGCAATCGTGCAATTACGAGCGCCCGCCGCCTCACCTTCAGACACCATCTACGGTAACTAGTAGCATGGCTCGAGAGCAGCTAGGGCCTGGAACAGATGGAGGGGATACCAGAAACCTGGCGAGGACGAGGAACATCCCTTCCTTGGAAGGTGTTGGCAAAATCTCTCCATAATTGAGGCCCCTTTGGGGAGGGCATAGGAACCCTTCTCGAGGATTTAGCATAGCGTTTCGCAATCATCTATCAGAGATTCCGTGTGGCGTGAGTAAATAATCAATCAACTATTTCTCTATCCTCGGAAAAGTATATGTAGGGACTACAATGCGATTGCTCGATTCACCAGCGACCCCGCTACTCCCTAGACCAGCAACATGCCAATTCCTCTCAGGACTCAACACGGCAAGGAGATCCAAGACTTCCCCGTAACCCTACACAATATTGACAGAGCTCTAGGAAGGCTTACAAGAGGGGAGTCCCCACCTCTCGGCCGGCAGCAAACATTAAGCTCTCTCTCCATTTTTCCTCGCAGATTCCCCGTCCTCGAGCCATCATACAAGCACCTCGTTATCACTAACCATACAGTATCCCCTGTTTACTTCCTAGGGCCGCCAGCACAGCAGCGAGGAGCAAGCAGGCTCGGTAGGGGTGCCACCTAGTCTCCTAGACGTTACCTTTCGAGTACCTTATTTGTGGGGAACTAAAATCTGCCTAGTGCACCACATGGCGCCCTGGGGAAACGCGATCTCGGATAATATGCCCTAGACACGCTAATGCATAGTCCGAGATTCCGGTCCTCCTACCAGGGCATAGCTATGGTTGCTTCCAAAGCTCCATCCAGTTGTCACTGCCTGCAAGGCCAGAAATAGCCAAGTTAGCAAAGCATAGTGTACAGACAAAAAGCCCGGGAATGTCATACTAAAGTAACAGACATGTCCGTGTTTCCACATTGCGCCCCAAGCTGAGAGGGTGAGAGACTCAGGATGGGAAGTATACGAACCGCTTCCATGCTAGGGTATTGACGTGGGTGGCCAAGCAGCTAGGTATTAGAGGTAGCAAAGATGAAATGCATTGCCCACTATGCCATTGAACGCTCCAGCTTTGAGCTTGATCCCCTATCGGTATGCGTCCGTCAAAGTTCCAGTTGCTGGAGTGAGGATCTCGGGGCGATCATCCATGTTAAAGATTGGCCCACTTTAGGGCAAGTCCCGAGGTTAAAATGTCTCCCCAGTTTGCGCTCGCCCAAGTGATGATATGATAGGCCACCTAGTGTGATACCTTTTACGCATTGGCATATAAGGAAAACTCCGCGGCTCCCGCGGGGAATCAACATCGTCAAAGTGTTGTGTTGCCCAAATCCCAGCGAGTGATGTTGGGTGACCCATCTTCTCAAATGGCACTCGAAGCGTGCCAGTACAGTACAGATAAGGAAACCCTGGAAGAGGTGCAGAGAGCAGCGCCGACCCAAGCCATCTATATCCACCACTTGCCGACTTCGGTGGCATCCACAGGTGATAACGGGAACTCCGAAAAGAGGCTTCAGCATCTCAATGCCTTCCTCTCGATCTAGAAAACACCTTCCACCCAGTTTACCTCGTCATCAGCTTCCGGCTTCTACCACTCCCATAAAGATAGCCAGCCGTATTTGAATAGCTATGGCAGTTCCTTACCTAATGGACTCCAAGAAGCCCGGTCTCAAACCTTTCGGGCGGTTCAAACCAACTGTAACTTCACCGCGCCAAAGGCCGCTTTTCGCACTTAGCAGGATGGCTCATGGGCCCCCAAACAGGAAGGAAACATCAAAGATCCTTTCGCTCGAAACCGAGAAAACCGCGGGTTACCCATCCGTCGCCCATTGCAGGGCCTCTCGGCAATTAAAAAAAAAAAAAAAAAAGGAAACATTCCAACCCACCTCCTCCTCCTCGCCCCCACCCTCCAAAAATCCATCTTACCACCAACCAGCAGCAGCTGCCGTATCCTGACATTCCGGTATCGCAGTCGATTAGGACCCTTCTTCTCCATCCGCAAACCTTACTTTTAACTCCAAGCCCACCGTTACAAATGTGGGGCCACACCACTTCACGCCTACGGTACCCGTACCCTTCCCACCCTTCGTCGACCCGGCGATCGATGGGGTAACAAGTCTTCAATCAGACCCTGCCCGGCCTTCGGCATGAAGATCATGACGCAAACTTTAAATCCCCGGTTTCCCTCTTTCGGAAAATTCCGAGGAGCTCCTGTGTGCGGAAGCGCCCGCTGTCAGATTAGACTACAGTACTGAGTACTCGAGTACTAGTACCGTGCTTCGAACATAAACTGGCCAGCCAACGGTCGGGGCACGCTGGCACAGGTGCAAGGGCTACGTCGCCGGGGGGGGGGGCGAGTCGTAGTCCCGCGCTGCGGAGACCCAGAGCCATCTGCTAGCCAACCGGATATTCGGTATCCTTCTATGATACGTGATTGGCCTACCGATCAATCTCTGTCAGGGTGCGCAACTTCTGCTCGGCCCTGACGGTAGGAAACGAAGAAAGGAGGATGCGGAGAGCCCAGAACTGTAAATGGGCAACGGGAGGTATACCGGTATTTGATACAACCGATGAGAGCAAGCGCAGTACCATAAGGTATGCAGTATTATACACATACAGTGTTGTCTAAGGTCTAAGGTCTTTCCTCCCAAACCAGATGTAGAAAAAAGAGTGAGAAGAAGCAGAAGCCCCAACTTCTGTGCATGTACGAGTACTATGCCAACGCCAAATGAAATATAACACCGAACCGAAAGCCAGCCTTAACTTAATCAATCAATTGATACGCTACAAACAAGAATGGATATCGCAAATAACTCAGTCAACTCAAAATGAAATGGTATGATACGAATGAACTAAATCAATGAATACGATACTTGTAGTTAAACTAAGTTGTAGTCTAACTGCAATTTGAAAAAGAAAAAAAAAATCCCCAATTCCGTTATTCCAGAAAGAAATGTAAAAAAGACAACGTCAACACAGGATAGGATATTCCCAGGCAACCGAAAGGAAAGGTATCGAAAGAAAAAAAAGCTTTGGTAGATGAAGCAAACAAATAAAATGAGACAAAACCGAGCCAACCAATTAACTCGACCTCATCCTGACATGACAAGTTACGCACCGTTTCCTTTGAAAGGAAAAAATAAAGTGAAATTCCCCCCAAAAGTAACCAACCAATGAATCTAGTGTACACACACAAAAGAGGCATTTTCCAAGAGACGACTCAAAGGAAAAGAGCAGAGAGATGGCGGAGAAAAACAAAACAAAAATTCCTCAAGCAGCAACAACCCCGGCATTCTTCCTCTGAGTGTCCAACCCCCCACTAGCATACCCATCGTCCAAGTCATCCGACAAGCCAGCCAACCTCTTCTGCAGAGAATTGCAAAAGTCAATGACCTTCTTGCAATCATCCTTGTGCACACCGGCCCGCTTAGACACGTTCTTCCCCCCAATCCAAACCCTAAGCACGCCCGCGGCCTTATCAACACTTTCACCGGCATCCACAGCCCAGCGATCGTCGCTAGCAATGAATCGATTAAGTGTCCTCCAGATAGCCGCAAAGCCAAGGAGACCAAGCTTGCTCTTAATGTCACCGGATTCCTGAGCCTGCCAGTCGAGTTCGCTGAAGAGACGGATGGCACCGGCACGGGAGCTGTTGCGAAGGAGGTTTAGGGCCATGGCGCAGCGGACGGCGATTTTGATGTCTGTTGTTATGGCTGTGGGGACGTGGGGTCTGGATACCGGGATTCGGGAAACACCGCCGGGGGTTGATTCGTGGGGCTGGATGTCTTCCTCGAAAGCTTTGAGTGCTGCGCGGAGAACAGTACCGTCGTCTTTGTCTTCCAGCATTGCCTTCGCGACCAAAGTTCGGAGTTGGGCTTTGCTGTTTGGTGGAGCAACGCCCAATGCGGTCTCGAGGTCTTCGGCAATCATTCTTCGGGTGAGTTTACTGTTTCGGGCTTTAAGATTTGCGGCAAGAACTCCTTGGAGGACCAAGCTAGAATACCAGGCGGCAACAGCATCCAGTGGCGAACGGATTGACTCGTCCTCAACAACGGTGTCCATACCTTCGTCGTAGCCTTCGCAATTCTCACCAGTCCCCCTGTCGTAAGCAAGGTTGTAGGCTTTCTGAATGATCTTGCTGTGAAGGACTTCGTTGGGTTCGAGACAAAGGAGGCGGGCAAGGTGTTCCGGAAGGCTCTCGGCCGAGGAATCGGTACCATCCGAACTCTTTTGCTGAACGTTTCTCGCCTCAAGCCAATAATAGTTAGCAAGCCAGTTGGCAAAGGCCTCGAAGGTGCTTCCAAGATCCCAAAAGAGTACTCTGATATGGAGGGCGTTAAGCATCAAACGACTTGGGGTTGCCGGTAAAGTTAAAGAGGCCAAAAGGGTGAGTATAAGTCTCGAGTGAGTGATAGTAGCATCACCTCCGGCAAGTTGAGCATCCAAAGCAATAGACCATGCCTTGATCCGAGCAGCTTCATGCTCCGCGGTCATGCCAGTAAGCAGAGCATATCCGTTCCACCCGATGAGCTTGCGGAGACTGAGCTTCAAAGTTTTACAGGCCAACGCAGCGACCTCGAGCGCGAAAGAATGACGGGGCACCCAAACCGATTGGATAGCAGTAAGCCATGCGGTACGACGAACCTCCAAGGATGAAGCCAGAGACGGGACAGGCGATAAGGCAGCGGTGCTGAATGTGTTGGACTTTGACTTTTCCTTGGTCCTGGAGTCGAAAAAGCTTGGGAGGATGACATATATAACTGCCGAAACGAGAAGTACCATCCTGAAAGCCAGCCAAAACAGATGACTCCCAGCTGTAGCCGAAGACTCGGGGATACCGAACATCTGCACGATCGCGGTGGGGAAAGCAGTGAGTTGACGGGTTCCATTTTCCTGCTCCTGCAACCCATTTGCAACCATCAAACCCGCCAAACTCCCCACCATCAGCCTACTCATCAAACCACCGCCGGGCCCGCCACCACCACCGCCCCTAGACCCACCACCCGACTGACCAGCGCCTCCCATCGAACCGCCCATGGTAGCCAACTTCTCAAACGCTGCCAGCCGGTTCTTCAATTGATCGTTCTCGTCTTGCAGTCGCTTCGTCCGCTTCTCGAGGTGCCTGATATACTCGGTGGCCTTCGCCAAGACGGTAGCTTTATTGAGCTTATGTGCAGGCGTCAATCCCTCGAGATCTTCTTCATCGTCGTCCTCGCCCAATTTCGAAGTACCGGCCATAACCCGTAATGAGGGAACTGAATCCCGCAGGGCCGCAATCTTATCGTTAAGATTAGTCCGATATCGCTTCTCGATCATGTTGTGGGCCGTTTTCTTCGGTTGGTGTTTCCGGCCAGTGGTGGGTGCTGAGGCCGAGGCGCCACCATCCGGTGCGTCGTCGGTGCTGGTCTTCCGTTTCTTCGGGCGAGGGATTGCATTGTCATCGCTGTGCGAATCGTGGGCACGGGAGTCTGGGCTGGTCGAAGTGTGATGTGATGATGAGGGTGAGAGGCCGTTCACCATGGGCGTCGGCTCTTGTGATTGGGGTGTTTGCTGCTGTCGTTGTTGTCGTTGCTGGGAAACTTGCTGGGAAACTTGCTGGGCCTGGGGAGGGGATTGCCATCCGATAGCTGTAAAATCCTCCCGTTGCTGAGGTTGATTTCTCCATGCCAACGGGGAATACGACTCGGGGTTATTATCCCCCCGAGTCGTCTGCCCTACCGACCCAGAACCCCCATAGTTATTGAAGTTGAACAACGAATCACCCTCCTTCCCGAATGAATATGCCCCCTCCAGCGCGGTCTGTGTAGCGGGGTCAATCAAAGATTGGGTGGGGGAAATGGTTGCTTGTTGAGAGTTCCTGAAATAAGGGCCCGGGGAGTTGTCGTTCTCAATCTTGATATAGTCACCGAGCGGCGTAACTACCCGACCCTGTTGCTGGCTCGACGGTTGCCCCTGCGATGACATAAGATCCCAAGCCTGGCTGGACAGAATCCCCTCGTCAATCGGCGAAAAGAAAGCGGCGTCGTTCGGATTCCAGGTGATGTCGTAGTCGAAACGAAGCGATTCGGGCGAGTGAGATGTAACGGAGCCGGATGACAGGCCCGGAGGGGAGGCAGAATTCCTGTTATCGATGGGAGAGGTATCAAGCACGCTAGCAGGAGATCCTCCCAAGTTATTATTAGGATTCGAGTTTTTAACGTTGTTCGGGGTGGTATTGATGTCGGTGTTGAGATTTTCCGGATCAGCCTCAAGCCTCGCCAGAAACTGAGCGCAAGAATCGTAATCGAGATCCATCCTCGCGGGAGCGGTAAGAGGGGAGTCTTTTTGAGCGGGAGAGAAAGGGTACTAAATTCGAAGTGAGAAGATGACAACAGGATGAAAAGTATGGTCAGGTCAGGGAGTGAAAAGTGCGCCGTTCAGACGAGGATTTCAGTGGACTGATGCTAAGGCGAGGAAGACGGGGGGGGGTGCGCAGAGTGTTGGCCGGGGCAGAGTGCAACGCCTCAGGTGAGAATGGCCCTAGGAGTGGGCTGACAGTAGCCTGATGTTCAGAGAAATTCGCGTGGTGTTCCGATACCTCTCCCAACCGCACCGCCAAAAAGTCGCCTGTTCCCGACAGAGGCGGGTTGCAAGTTGCCTACATTTCCCCCCTCCCTGTGCTCGAGTATTTTGGCCCTTGGAGATGTACAGTACGAGTACTCGAGTACGGTATAGTACACGGAGATGGACCATTCGAGCCTCTGAAACGCCCAGCCAACAGTCAATATCTCCCCACTTTTTTCCCCTCTACCGGTATTATGCCTCTCAGCTACCGGTACAGCACACATTCTACCGACCGCATTCCCCCCCCCCCCCTCGATCGTTCGAGCTCGTACGGTTCCGTGATGAACATAACCAACCGTTCTCGTTCCCTATTTTTGCTTCATAATATTACATATATACATATATGCTCTACTCATATATATATATAGTCCAAATGTCACCCTTCATCATACTTCCTGATCATATTTCACTACGCCGACGTGAACGCCCAGGACCCATCCCCGGGTCATGTTTCCCCCCATCACGTACGAGTACCGCGGACCACTTTTCCCTTAGCTAGCCCGGGACGCATGCGAAATGAACATGCCTACGAGTCCGTATAATAACACCCATGCAGTGAAAGACCCTTGAAATCCACTTTCTCCGCCAGCCCTATAGTACACTCCGGATTCAGAAAGATGGAAGCTCCCGAGAAGGATCCGTGCTTTTCTGACAAGAAATCAGACCAGCCCACTGGATGCTTTGGACAACATTAACCGGTATTCGCAGCTCCCTTAACCTATCAGACTAAAGCTATTGTACAGCAGATTTCCACCGATGACCCGATGGTGTATTCCAAGAGCCTTTTCCACGGTGCTGTACGGTGCGGCACCGTGGAAAGCATACCAGTACCGATACCACGCGGAATTGACGGTGTATTATGATATCGAAGATGTACTCGAGTACGTATAGTATTGGCACTTGTATTCATCTCGCTGAGCTGGAGTCGCGTTCATCTTCCGCGGTGAGGCATCAAAGGAGGAGCGAGTCGTAGGGTGAAACCTGGGGAAAAAAAATACAAGTGCGGCTTGGAAAGCCACGCGACAAAAGACCAATCCCACGACAAAACGAGGGTGGGATTTGCACCAACAAGACATGAACCAAAGGTTATTTTTTTTAGTTGACATTTGGTTTTTATAATAATTGTAGATTGCTTTTTCGATCCTTCCCTGGTATGATAATAGTATTTACTTATTTATTTTTTTCTCGCCGGGGGCCTCTCGGGTTTGGTGTTCTGGGCCCTTTTCTCTCTCTCTCTCTCTCATTTTTTTTCCTGTGGCCAGGGCTTCCTATCGGCAGTACCGGTATTCAACTAACGCTCCAGCCGCCCCGGGGCCAGGCAAGATCCTTTGCCCAACCAAAACTCACGGCCAACGACGATCCACAGCATACCGGTAATCCAGCAGTTGGCTCACACTTCCAGGGCTTTTTGTTATGATCGTACGATTCTCTTCCGTTTTCGCCTATTGCGTAGCAGGACTCAAGTTCGTGCACCCTCCCCCCCCGGAGAGATTTTTTTGGCAAGGATCTTCTTGTGGAACCCAGAGAGCAAAAGGCAGACTCCCTTAGCGCTTACCAAACGAAGGTCTCTCAGTGACCAAAAACAGTGAGCTTCCCAACGAGGGGGGACATTCGCGACTTTTCAGCCTTCGAGGCTTGAATTGCCTTCCTTTTTAATCCTAAATCTAAAAAAAACAAAAAACAAAGCAATTGTATTTTGTTTTGTCATCGGTTGCAGACAGCTGTTTTGGGAGGCTACCGCTTCGGGGCCTTTGAGTGGAGGAAACGAGAATGACGTCGAGGGCCCCCCCCCATAAGGATGCAGATTAGCGGGGTCCTTCCTGTCTCAAATTTGATCCCTATGGTCGTCCCTGCGTAATGACGGCCAATTGATATTGATGGGGCGGAGGAAGGCACGGTCGGGAGAACTCAAAAGCAAGAGTAATCACTGCGCGTGGATGGTGGTGCCGTGAGTGTGAGGGTAATCTAATACTTCACAGTTATGCCATGACCAACGAGCGATAAAAAAGAGTATATGCCGGTATGATATTATGTGGACGGATAGAGCAGAACCAAATGAAATTGTATGATACAGGTACGATTCTGGGAAATAGAGTATCACACAGCAGAGCAGAACAGAGCGCAATAGAGTAGGAATACCAGTAGGGGGGGTGAAAAGAGGACCACGGTACGCACGAACACGACAGCGGGCAGCAGGGAAGTGTGGCTATTTCACCAGTGCAATTGGTGCACCCACAATCAAGCGATGAGGCCAAGCCCCGAAGCGGCAAAAGTCTGGGTGGGGGGGAAGATTTCTCCACATATCTCATGGTGATATCAGTTCGCTAGGGGCCGCTATGCACGAGGAATTAACGGACAAGATAAACAAGCAGATACAGCCTTTTAAGCGGCGGCATGGGAGGATGCAGAGCTGGGAAGAGCAAGGGGAAGGGGAAAAAAGAAGGAGGGTGAGGAGATGAACCGACGAACGAATTACCCAGAATTCAATCCCGGCCAAGAGATGTACCAGTACACCTACCATGGAAAAGACATTATTTCTTGGGCTCGATACGCTAGCAAAGGAGTCACGCGCAGAGACAGTTTTCAATATGTACTTTGACCTCACCCTGATCCACCTCGATGATTGCCCTACTGCCCGCTGCCGCTCGCTGCTCTTCCTGTTCTTCCCGTTTTCTGCTATGCAGTGCTGATGTTCAAAGAGGGGGCAAGTAACGACTGTGATATGTAGACTATGATACGAGTGGAACAGCTGGACCCTCGCCGGACTCCTCACCCTCCTCCCATCTACCCATAGGGGTCCAACATGTTAGCACAGCTATAATATCTCCTTTCCACTCCGCCCAATGGCTTAAACTCTTGCTCTCTTCGATGAAGAAGAGCCAACAGACCTGCAATCTGCAACAGGTTACGCACATCTTATATTCCACATCCACTGGCACGGGTGGGTATAAGTGATAGAGCGTATAAAGTGTAATTTGTGTATTTGTCTCACATTTTAGATTACACTTGCCATACCTGATCAACGTGTGGTACAGTTCCGTCCCAAAGTTTGCGTCCCCTCCGTCGGCGCTCCAAGCTCAGCCATGGATAGACATACGGTACACGCAAAAGCCTCGACTCAGATATAATTATTTCATTGTGCACCTTTCTGCCTGAACCGCAGCTGCTCGAGTGCTCGTACAGATACGGTACCCGCCAAAAAAAAATCGCCAACCTGCAAGTCCGGTACGGTGGTGGGCCCTTTGCTCTAATCTTCGCTGCTGCTGCTCCTGCACACAATGCCGGTGCATACATAAGGAAAAAGGGCTACCCCTAGCTTTTCCCAAAACCCAAGCAAAAGCCGACCCAGTAACCCAGCAGCGAATCATTGAAACCACTCTTGTCCCTTCGTCACTTTTCCCCCCCTCCCTTCAAACATATCTCGCCGCCGCCGCCGCCGCCTCATAAAGGCTTGCACGAGAGCAGAAAGGGCGCGAGGCAAGTCTGAGGCCGAGATCCACCTTTCAGAGCTATAAATTTCAGAAATTATAAATAAGGATTACTCGTAGAGAGTTTCCACACACACACTCACTCACGCACTCCCACCCACACACCTTCGCGAAAGGGAAAAAGAAAAGTTGCGTTGCTTTGAGAAACCCACGGCAAAGGAAAAAGGGTCACGATGTCTGGTTCGCGCCCGACCTCCTCTGCTTCCTCTTTGGCCTCAATCGCCAGCCATTCCGCCAGCTCCTTCACCCCTTCCTCAAATACTCTCTCATCCCCCCCTACACATCCACCCCAACAGCCCTCATCCCCAACATCTTCACAGTCCACTTCCCCCTCCAAACACTCGCATTGTCACCAACGGGGTTCCCGCGATAGCTCTGGCCCTCTCAAATCAAAAACACCTTCACCGCCAAGCTCCGCGGCGGAAATACCATCAATACAGACTCAATCCCCACCGGGCCCGCACCAGAACCACAATCATCGCGGTAACCGAACGCCAAACTCCCCAATAGCCAACCAGTTTCTCATGCTTAGCGGCGAACGACCTCCATCACCGTTAACACTAACCTCCGCGCTCGCACCCCCATCCGTAATACCAATGACCGCTGCCGGCGTTTCCGCAAGCGCATCAGTAGCGAAGCCCTCCTCCTCACGGAGATCGCCAGCTGCGAGCCTAAGGCTCTCAATGCCCCCCTCGGCTTCGGCCTCGATGGCTCAATCGCCCACCAGCGCTGCTGCCACGGGGGCAGCGTCTTCACAAGTAACCTCTACTTCGGCCTATATTCATCACCACCAGGCGTACGTACACTCGCTATCGGCACAGCACAAGCTACAATTGCATCAGAAGGAGATCATCTCCCAGGCCACCAGGGCCGCCGGTATACCCCCGCATCTACTCAGCACGGGACCCATGTCGCCGCGATTAATACCCCTCGGGTCGCCGGGCCCCGTCACCCCTCTCACGCTCGAGGACAACCCGGGCGGATTCTTCGCGTCGCACGCAGGAGCGTTGGAGCACCAGCAATTGAGTCAGCAGTTGTCAATGGTCGCTTCTGGAGGTGCTATGCAGTCATGACATCAATCGGGTCCAGGGAATGGCGATAGGAAGAGGAAGAGGGAAGAAGGGGATATCATGTCCATCGAGTTGATTTCTTGACGAAGCTCTTGTTTTATCATATATCATTCTTCTGCCTCTCCCCCTTACTTTTTTTTTTTTTTTTTTTTTTTCACTTGCTCTCTTTTCTTTTTCTTACTTTTTTACCATTTGTTCATTTATCATTTTCGTTCACTTTTGCCGCTTTCCACTTATTTCGTTCTTGCATAGTCAGCATTCATGGGTCTGGTTGAGGGAGGGAAAAAGGCATTGGCGTACGTTTTTTTCATTTTTTTTCACGTTACTTTTTTATCCCCCCTCTCCCTCCAAAACGATATCTCTAGCAGCACAAAAAAAAAGGGGACGAAACGAAACGAAAATCAATGGGGTCGATTGGAGGATCAAAAAATATCTCTTCCAAAAAAAAGAGACAGATTATTTTCCTGCTAAGAAGCCATATATTCGATATTGTATTACAATGGTTGCTCTTCTCGCTCCTGAACTACAACGATTTTGTACATATCATACACTCCCTCTCCATCTCTCTCTCCTCTACCCCGCCATCCTCCCATACATCCCTCCACTTTCTTCATTTCCTTTCAGGGTTGGTTCATCTCTCCACTCTGTATCTTGGCTCCATTTCATCTCATTTTCCGCTCTCGTTTAAGCTACCACTGTCCATTCTCGTTTCAAGTACCATAGCTAGTCTACTGCACAGCACTTTGTCAATCATACGGTAGTTCACACAGGAGGGCCTAGCCCAGCCCAGCCCAGACAGCCAGTCAGTCGTTACCCATCCAGGAATCACATTTGCCGTGCCGTGCCCTCTGCATTCAACCCGGAAGGGAGAAAAAACCTCCAATTCACTCACTCATCCACGAGAAAGTGAATGCGCGCACGTAGTCCATTCAATTCAACTCAATTGTCACATATTTACTCATGAGCGGTATGAATACGGGGTAGGTCATCAGCGGGGCAACATACCCACCAGAACAGCAACCCGATCAGTCAATCAATCAATAATCAATCAATCAATATCATCATCATCGCCATCGCCATCGCCATCATCATCATCACCACCATCATGCCCACCTCACACTCTCACGCCCACGTACACAATTTGTTTCCATTTTTGCTCGTACATAGCTACCAGGAGATAAGATCCGCGCGTTGATGAACAAGGTGAAAACGCGGGGATCGCCCGGAGCGGTTTCGACGATCATTGCAACCGGTACCCGTCCGCCCATTCAAACCACTCAACTACGGCAATCACAGCCCACAGTTCGAATGCGTGGACGGGTACGGTAGCTTACTGTACCAGCACAATACAGCGCTGCACCAGCGATCATGATGGTGATGGCGATGAAATAGCAAACAAAAAAAAAAACCTTCTTCCTTCCAGCCACGGCACGGCAGAAGGCAAAAACGAGGGCAGTACTCGAGTACACTACGGTTAACTTATCGCAGAAAACATCATTGTACGCTACAGTACTCACTCTACCGCACGGTGGCGAAACGTTTGGTCGGACTACCGATAACAGTTAACTTGGACTAATCCCTGACAGCCCACTCACTCCCCTCCCTCCCCTCGCTCACCGGCCTTCCCTTCTTTCCCCCCCCCCTTCCCCTCCGTACGGTGAGTGAAAGGGTCCGTGTGGAGATTAGCGCTAGGCGGAAACGGCGGAAACGGCGGTGTTCAAGTTGAGTTTGTTTGAACGTTTTGGTTTGGACAGGGCTGATGGGATGGGGTACGGCATCACTAAAATGCTACTGTACATACCGCATTGCTTTATTCCACATGCGGCATTTTTTTTTCTTTTCGCCCGCTCGCGAGGCTGGCTAGCTACCGTAGCTTGCTATGATAAATTTACGATATTGCGGCGGTGGTGGATTGGTCCACTACGGTAGTTGGCTGTATGCAAAGTTTTTTTTTTTTTTCTCGGAGGGATGGTGTGAGGGAGGGAGTCTGATTGGCCGACAGGATGGCGAAGGGGGGGGTGAAAGGAGTGTGGGTTAAGTTAAATTATCGGGAGCGCTTTCTGTGGGAGGGTTATTAGTTCCTGTATGATAGATGTACTGTACTCGAGTACAATGGTATTTTATGTATGTAAGAATGTAGGTGTATGCATAGGTATATACCGGTATGCATGCATGCATGTACGTACGGCCCCCGAGCACCGTATGGATGGACGTACTGCACTGTACAGTACGCATAGTGTATGTATGTTTGACAACCTGCAAGTACTGTAATTTACTGGTGCTCTACATACAGCGGCTCTTCCTTCCTTCCGAGTCCCTCGTGGCGGTTGTTTTTTTTTTTTCATTTTTTTTTCATTTTTTTTCATTTTTTTATTATTTTACCATCATGCCAAGGCATTGAAGTAGCGGTGCTCGAGTAGACTAAATCGAATCCCTGATATGACAGAATACGGTACTCGTAGGGAGGAGGATTCCACAGAGTGAAATCACCACTTTGCCAAAAACGAACTTGAAATCATTGCACTAGCTAGTACCGGTACCCCACAATTCAGTTCAGTACTGGTATTATGTCATGACAGCATGGCTATGATAGTCTATCATACACCAGTATGTAGTCTAGCACCCGACAGTAAGCTTCCACCCCCTCCCCCGGAAACCTTCTCCTAAGGTACGATACGATACGATACGATACGGCATCATATCATTAAATTATCTACCTCCCTTCTTTCCATCCATCTTCCCCGGCTCAGTTGTTCATTCTGTAGAGTACTAGTAGAGTAAGAGCGGTACTGCTTGTATCACCTGATCAGATAAATAGAAAGGAAGAAAGAAAGAAAGTCGCATAGTACGAGTGCCGTACACTACTGTATGTACGGTACTGCACAGGTACAGGTACAAGTTACCCAACCAATCAGCGCCGAACCGTTTTGACCCCGTTCGCGCGCAGAGCTGTGGGAAATAGAATAAATTAAAAGCCGCTCGAGTGTGATGACCCTATATTTCTATCACAAGTAACGGCGGCACAGTATTATACAGTACAGTACGAGTACAGTGCGATACCGGCTATTGATGATATGGACCGGTGTTATGATATCATGCCGCCACGATTGCATGCGGTCTGTCTACTGTACGAGCACCGTAAGCTGTGCGAAAGCACGTTTTTATCAACTTTCAGCTCCGGATTTGACTTGGCTGTGCGAGGCTGCGTTGAATTGAGGCTGGCGATTGACAAGGGATTGATTGGGTGTGCGGTTGGTTGTGCCGGACTGCACGATATTGTATAAAAAATTGAAAGCGATGAAGAGTTACTTTTGTTGTTATATGTTGTTAGCAGTAGTCTGCTGTACTCGTGCTTCTCTTCTCGTTCAAGATTCGGCCCTCATTTGTTCTAGCTTGTGCGTTGCATATGTTCTTCTTTTTCGCTGAAGGGACATTACTGGTACCGTAGTCTACAAGTATTATACCCTTGTGCCAAGTGAATAAGGGAGGACCAAACTTTTCAGAGGGAATGGGGTGTCGAATACTTGACTGAGAAAAACGTGAGTATGATAAGTGGGATGTCTTTAAGTGCACTGCTATAATTACCTTTGTACAGTGCAGTACCCTGAGACGTCCTCACTTCAGCCAATGTATGACATTATGATACTCGTATAGTGTAGTACGACACCATGGACGGTGCGAATCCCGCCGAATTCCCCCAACCCGTGATTACTATCATAACTGGGAAAAAAACAAAAAACCGCCATCTGTCGTGGAGATTCTGTGCTCGTTTTAGACTTGCAATACCGGTATCGTAGACCAATTCCTTCTTGAGCGTGGGAATGGTAGACTAATGATCCGGGAAGCGACTTGAGTTGCGGTTACTAGTACAGTACTCACTCATACAGGTTTCTTTTCTTTTCTCTAACCCATCGTTGGCTGATATTGTCGCGATGGCATGGGGATTGGACAGGACAGGACAGGATGAACCGGCCTCCAACAATACAAAATAATAATAATTCATATGGATATTGAAAATTGCTGTTTGGATTGCACACTCTTTCCATCTAGGAAATCAATTCTAGTGTTTACTTTTTAAGTTAACCTCGATTACTTCCTACGGTGCCGGCCACGCTTCTGTTCCAGGTTTCTATGTAGACTACCTACAAACGCGGTACAGCACAGTACATACCCGTCTGTCCAATATATCTCTAGTGCGGCCGACATGGCCCATCGCCATTCAAAGCACTTTCTAACATGCCAAGATACTGAAGAGGGGAGGGAGAGAGAGAGAGAGGAATGGAGAATCATTAACCACGCGTGCAATACCAAAACAAGATCCAGAGGAGTTTTTTCCAGCAGATTTGGGGTCGTGAGTGAGTGAGTGAACAATCCACTATGTACGAGTACTTGATTGACCGGATAGCGGTATATAAAAAGAACCCCCAGATTAGCAAAACTCCTCCCCATTCCATCTGTTCCGGCTCGGTGGTTTATTGATCGATTGCCCTAGCGTACAGTACCGTACGGGGATCATAGCACCGGGGGGGGGGGCCACCCATCACACAGTAACATGACACAGATCGCCAAGAAGAAGAATATCTCCGGGTATCATACTCGAGCACAGTACCGAATTCCGCTGAGGGAATATGAATAAGCCTCCAGTTCATCGCCAGAAATCGGTACGGAACGTTGCACAATAGACTACCCGTTTTACGGTACCCATCCGAAGAAAGAAGAAGGGGAAAAAAGAAAAAAAAAGGCCCAGATCGAGTGATATCATGATACTAACTTATAGGGAGAAAATCAAACCCCCCACAAACCACCAACCACAATCTACTTCGTACTCGTACATAACTTACCGTGAATATATCCACCGTATCACCCCGAAATCGGAAATCGAAGATCACGTTACTGTAGACCTTTCGAACGCGACCAAATAATCAATCAATCAATCAATCAATCGAGGAAGGCAGCATACTTGTACACGGTGCCGTACTGTACCCCATCGGCATCGGAAATGGGAAAGTGAAATTGGCTGTTGTTGCCTTATGGTAACTCCCCCCCCCCCCTGCCCTGTTCAGTGATTTGCCAGTTCACGGTTGGTTGGCGGGAGAAGTGCTCGTAAGTAGGCGGCGGGTTCGATCATCTGGGTTGGGTGGATCGTGCTGGTTGGTCGATAGATGGAGTTTCTTTCCCCCTCCCCCCCCCCAGTAGCCCCGCTTGGCTGATTGGTTGCTGCGCGTGTTTTGGGTGATCTGGTGCAGTAGGGTAGGCATTGCGGTTCGTTACCGTTGGCGGGTATCATAACTTTAGGTATCAAAGAATAAAGTACGGGGACAAAAGGGATCGTCCGGCACAGCAACGGCAACCCCACAACCACTCTAAAATTACTACCTATGCAACTACAACTGCTTAGAATGAACTGAAAATTTAGATAGATATCCACTAAATATAACAAAAACTGTATGTGAAATTTCAAAGAAAAAAAATCAATACTCTGTATACCATCCCTTTGCATCTAAAAAAGTAGCCACTCTTCTAGTCCTTGACTCCCATCGCTCTTCCAAGAATTCTCCTTCAATATCCTAGTTCCAAACCATATTAAGAGCTTCTGCTAGATGTCCTCTAATATTGTTCTAACCTCTCTTAGTCTTGTGAATGTTAGGAAAGTGTTGGTGTAGCTTTTTCTTTACCCTTTTCCAACTGGTATTAATTAGATTGAGTCTGGGGAATTGAGTAACCATTCCATAACCTGTATATAGTTTTCTGCAAACCAAGCTATGGTATCTCTTGCAGTACATGTTTTTACACCTTCCTGCTGAAATATAGGATCCCTAACTATATCCTCCACCTCCTACCAGACACCAACTAGGCCATTCTTTAAAACTTCAATATATATAAATCTATCCATACTCCTGTCCAAAATAGGAATCAGAAGACCCTTATTTTTACCCCAAATGCAAGCTCAAATAATCAGCTTTATTTTAGACTCTTTTATTACCCTTTGAATACAGTCCTTATGTAATTTTTCTCAGGTATTCTGAGCATCTAAATATTCTTAAAATCTTTAGACTTTTCAACCATGTATTTATTATTAAAGATGACACCCTCAAAGTTTTTCTTTGCTCTATTCTTATACTCCTTTACCCAGTCCAACTTCTTGATAGTATGTTCATTCTTCAGGAATACTCTTTTCTCCACTTTGACCTCTTTATATTGACTAAAGTTAATACCTACTTGATTGTCTTAACAGAGGCATAGGATGCAACATCATTGCACAATTCTGATAAGGGCTAGTAGTATACCTTTTTAGACTCTCTAACTAGGTAGCAACAGGTTCTGATATCAATAATTTTAGGTCTTTCAGTAAATGGGCAGTTTTTTCTATTACATATCATTTGAAACACATTATAAAAACTTTGAACTGTACTCTTGAGGGGATGAAAGAGCTCTCCAATCTCAGAGAAAGCAATATTTTACTTCCTTAGAGCAAAAATTTGCCTTCTCTCAAACTCTGAAAGGTAGCCTGTCTTTTTGAGAGGCATGGTTGTTGAGGAGTGGTTGATTAAGGAGGTGGGGTTTTTGAGGTGTTGCTTGGTAACCACCAATCGGACGATCCCTTTTTGTCCTAGTACTTTAGTAATTGGAAATTATTTCTGATAACCCTGATGTCATTGACTTCGACCCTTGTGCTTGCACGGGTTCGGTCTCTACGAGTACTCGTACTCTTCGCTCCTGTTTGCTTCTTTCTCTCTCGCTCCATTTGTTTTGTTTTTTTCAACCATCATTCTGTACAGTAATATGCTAATATAATACTCCATTCTCTTCAGCAGAGTGCAGGTAATGCCGTAGTCTGTGCTTCTCTGCCCGCTCGTGAACAGAACTGAGGTCCTCCGATCCCCAACGCATTACTTTCCTTCCTTTTTTCCACAATCGCAATCTAAGCATCGTGATGATTTCCATTTTGCCCCCATCACCATCACCATCATCATACTCCTAGAGCACCCTTCCCTTTCCTTCCACCTCCTTACATCGGTCCTTTCTTTCCTTTTTCCTGGCTACCCCGGCTCTACCATCGTCATCGTCATGCAGTACTCACCTCGCTTACTCCGAAACCTGAGAGAGGAAAGAAGGAACATCGTAACAAAGAGGTTAAAAAAGGAAGAGTCCGTTTTTTACTTTTTTAAATTTTTTTAGTGCAGGAGAAACTGCACCTCCTCCTTCCCCCTTTCCCACATCACGCGACAATCTCACGATAGTTTTACCCCAGCCAGCAGGCACTGTAGTGAGTTCTTCGCCGGCAAGCCATGATATGCAGCTCTGGGCAACTCGTACACGCACACTTGGGCAATCATCGGTGGGCACCCCTCTTCCTCCTATCATACCCCCCCAGTCGCTTTGAGCCTATTGCGTTGAACTTGGGCGCTTCCATTTTCTGCCTTGAATGTGAATTTTTATGCTTTACCAAACATAGGTCACGGCAGGGGGGAACAGGAAAGCAGAGACGGAGATATTGGTAGAGGGATAGGGTGAGAAATGGAAGAAGTGAGACAAGCTCCCCCGGCTCGATAGAGATCTTCCTCCCTTCCTTTGTCCTAGTTCGTTCGTTCGTTTCAAGTGGGGTAAGTTGCAGAAAGGGGAGGGAGGACGCAGACATGAACAAAGAAGAAGGAAGGAAAAAAGAAAAGAAGAAAAAAAAAGGCAGGAAGGCAGATACAGGCAGAAGAATCGATCCGGTAATCGTAATGCGGCAGCGGTGGAAGCGGCTAGTGGGTAGTACCGGTATCGTGGCTGTTCACCGCATCTCCCTAGCTTGCCAAAGTCTCGCCTCTCTACCCGTTAAGCTTCCCCTGTCCAACCGTTGGCGGTGAGAAGGGTGTGAGATGAGAGGGGAGGCAAAGACGGGGGGAGAGAGGGGTGGGAACGATTGGAGGGGAAGTGCCGGGTTGGAAGAGCAAGGCGCCGGGAAACACCTTACCGCCCGGCATGAAGGGCCCTTTGACCCTGTGAGGATAGGAGGGTAGGGATGGGAAGTTCACGATGACATTAGCAAAGGAAAATATGTTGTTTAGGAGCTCTTTGCCGAACAACTACGTCAGTATCCGTACTATCGTTGATTAGCGGCAGGCGTTAGCTGAACTCGTACTAGTGCAGGGGGGGACAGAGCCTCAGGAACGTGTCAACCGCCCAATATCCAGATGTCCCCCGTGATGCCAATAGGTTATAGACCGACGGATAACCCAGAAAACTCCTGTAACCCACTCATCCAAACCTAAAGTGACCGTAAGGTGACAAGTTGCGGCAGAGCGGGCCTCACCCGTGCTCTACCCGTACCGTGCACTCGCCTGAAGAACCCATATCCCGGACAAAAGGGAAATTGAGAGACAGCGGGGGCGGAATTACTCTAGCTCTATCTTCATCTCCACAAGGGTTGCTGGTTGCCCTACGGTACTCGAATACGATGAGTTGATTGGTCACTCAAACAACAGGGACTACAGGTATTGGTGCTACTCCCCTTCGGCTACGCAAGTCTTTTCGGGATTGCCATGGCATCCTGATAACAGATACCTCGAACCTCCCTGCTCGTCAGATGCCCACGAGAACGCGAGATTCTGGCGTATTTCCACGATTTCAGGGCCCCTCCTACGCCTGAACCGGGTTGATGGGAGGCTGTGGTACCGGTACTTGAGCACAGCGCAAGGACTGCATTATAAAAAGAAAGAAGAAAAAAAAGGGCATTGCTCGAGTAGGAATGCCGGCGAGAATGGAAGATTGTTTTAAAAAAAGAAAGGGAGAAGGCAAGCAACAGCGGGAACGGCCGTCTCTTCAAGGGTTGAGGTGTGAGGGCGTCCAAGCGTTCACTGACGACCCCACTATCAGTATCCATCTTCCTTCGATACGGTACTCCGTGAAGCCGCCTGAAACGGATCCTCCTGTTGCATCGATTTGCTTAATAATACCTACAAAGATTACCGTACCCGCATCGTGGTGCTCCAACATAAATCTGCACGATGATAATTATTATTAAATTTACGTATGATATATTACCCTGCCCCAGAAGATGCCCACCGTACCCGTCTCAACCAATGCTTGCTCAATAAAAACGTTGGAGTCCAGGGAATTGAATGGGAGAATGCTTTCGAGTATGATAGTTCTATGGGAGTTTGTCCCTCAAAGACCTTTGATGTTTCTTCCCATGGAGTGCTCGTCGGTTGGCTTTTTTCCCTTTTCTATTCTTTTCCGCTCCTGGAAGGGTTCCATCCTACCGGTATAACATCGTGGTGGTTCCGGTATCATATCCATCCATCTATAGTGATGATACCCATCGTACCAACCTTGCCACACCTCCACCATCACTTTCCCACCCCCATCATACTTTTCCGTTCTAACCATATTGCTCTCCCTCCTGTGGCTTTCTCTCTCCCTCCCATCGGGTGTCCAAAGTGGATATCTTTTAACCCCCCAATTGGTACATTCACCAGGAAGGAGGAAAAACATTGTAAGAGATCAGGGATCATCAGAGTAATAGACCATTCTGATAATTGGTATCTAATAGCAAAACCCGGTAACGGTTATGATACGCAACAGTAATACCGGTGCCGTACGATACCACGTCCATCATTCCTGGTAAGGAGCAAGTGTGGGTACTATACCATGTAGATGGCCGGAGGTTTAGACCACGGCTGATTGCTTGCATGGCTTTGGTGACGCGGCCAATAGGTCTCCGGCTTGCATATACAGACCTCCTCCTTCTATGATACGATAGCGATTAACAGGGAGGAACGCTCTCTTCAACACCCAACCGCAGGTGTCGCTGACAGCCCTGTACCGCACTGTGCCGGTACTCCCAATCAATTAATTACTGGCAGTGGGCTACGGTATCATACCATCATAGTAACAACAACCCTAATAATCCATAACATCACTTTCAGCTTCCAAATCACTCGAATCCATCCTTCCAATCCCTACTCACTAGATTCTATAAGGTATGATAGGATACTGGACGGAGTTTGAAAGAATCAGTCAATATATCCTCATCCATAAGCTTTAAGCAATGGCAAAAACTATGATACTCCAGTTATCATATCCTACTGCGATTGTCAAAGACTGCCATTTCGTGCCCGCTGAGCATTCATTCATAAACCGAGCGCCACATTCCTGGCAAGGCAGATCTATCGGATACGGTATGTAAGAGAAGATCCCACGGGGCAGGTGGGCCGGGGGAGAATGAGGAACATATGATATGTGCTCCGAGTGCGAACGGAGCAGAAAAATTGGTCAGATCGTCATGTATAGTATTTAACGAGCACCCGGCCTTGGATGGTGTACTGCGGAAGATTAACTCGACAGGATGGGCATCGCCCTGGAAAAGTTCCATCACCCGTCACGATTGTGGTTTTCACAGGGGTTGAGGATTCCGGACGGCGGTCGAAGCCCGTCTTCCCGTTCCTTTTTATCATAGCTCGCCGCTGGGATTTCTTGGGGGATTGGGGGCTTGCGCGGGTGCCGTACTGCTGTACCCCATTACGGGTTACTGGATGGCGTTATCCACCCGCCGTTTGACTTTTAATATGTTCAGTGCTTTGGTTTTTGATGTCATGATCTGGCGGGTTTATACCGAAATTGTTTCCTCAGAGGATTTTTTTATTTTTATTTTTAAGAAAAAAACGACAACCCCCATTCGAGTGTCTAGCCGTTGTTCCATTTTGGCTGCTCATTGGGGTGGACCTCGTTATGGGAATTCCGGCACCGACATATCATACCACCCGGTGGTCTACTGAACGACTGTGCTCCCGTGCTCCCGTGCGGCCCGCTGGGGGACATGTTTGACCCTCGGCGTTCGCTTGCCGTTTATGCCCAGCTTGCAACCGGGTAACCCCTCCTGCCGCTAAGCCGCTGCAACGCTAGGGCTATGATACAACTTCTCTCCATAAACAAAAACCATCTCTCCCCACCACAACGCCATCCGCTGTCAAAATTCCGCGCCTTCCCCCACAGCCATTTCTATCCACCCCCATTACTAATATCCACAAAATAAACCATGGTAAAATTAAAACTCAACACCGCGCTATCGAACCTGGCGGCGGCGGCGGCATCCGACAAGAAGAACAACAAAGTCTCATCCCCGAAAGTAGCCGCACCAAAGATCAAGCTCAAGACGAAACCCACCGGCGGGCCGACGCTCAAGCTCCGAACGCCATCAATGTCACAGCCGCCTTCCGCAGCAGCCCCCGGCGCGCTCAACTCCCCGGCACCAATCAAGACCCCCGTGGTGAAATTCAAGACCAAGGCGACGCACAACGCCCACAAACAGCGACGGCGCGAACCTGGCAACGGGTATGATTCTGAGGCGTCGGATAGGGAAGAAGATCCCGCGATTGAGGAGCAGTTTATCCTGCGTATGCAGCCTGGTGAGGACTGCGAGTACCTTCGCGAAGCGATTGAGAAGAAGGAGTTGAACGTGACGACGGATGTGTGGATGAAATTCAAGGACTCACGCAGGGCAGTGGTAGGCGTCCGTGGGAATTTGTATGGTGCTCTGCTAGTAGACCTGCCATGCATTATCGAGTCGAACAAGACCTTGGATAAGAAGGCAATCTTCAAAACGGCGGACATATCGCAAATGCTGGTCGTCGGCGACCGGATCGAGAAGGAGGAGGAAGTGCTCACCATCCCCGCCCGTCCCCAGGACCTGACATACCCGCACGGAGTTACCCCGCCAATGCACTACGCCCGCAAACGCCGCTTCAGGAAACGCATATCAAACCGCACCATCGAAGCGGTGGAAGCCGAGGTCGAACGTCTCCTAGCTGAGGACGCCAAGGCCGAAAGCTCAAAGTTCAGTCTGGTGGACGCAGTGGAGCTCGAGCGCGAGGAAATCAACGTAATGTCGGACGTAGATCCAAATGACGGCTCATACGACCTCCTGGGCGACCAGGAATACGACTACGACCAGGATGCCGAAGGCGAGATAGACGAGGACTACGCCGGAGCTGCAGGAGCGGGAGGAGCGGGAGGAGCGGGAGATGACGTGGACGTGGACGGAGATACTCTGGCCAACGACCTCGAATCCGCCCTCATGGACGAGGGCCCCGAAGCCGACGACAACAACAACACCGGCGGCAACGCCCTCCACCCCGCCGGCCAAAACGGTACCGCCGCCGCCACCCCCGCTGACGAGGAAACCGATGACGACGATGACGACGACGAAGAGGAGGAAGCGGGCGATCTGGACGAGGACGCGACCGAGGCTGCCCAAGTGAGGGAGAAAGTTAAGGGGGAAATCCACGACCTCCAAGCCGCTATCCGTGCCAAACAGAAGGAGTTGTCCAAAATTACCAACAGCCTCCTACGCGGCAGGGTGGAACTTGTCATCGCGAGCTTACAGCGCGAGCTGGAGATGAAGATGTCGCAGGCAATGGGCAGGCAGCAGTAACAATCAACCAATCAGGTCTCACCCACAGTAAGAAAGAAAAGATACGTTATCCACTTGAGTTAATTAATTACTGTATTTGTACCTGGGGGGTCTATTCTTTTATTATTATTATTATTATTATTATTATTATTAGCCCTTCCACCCCTTCCCCCAAATCGCCCCGAATATCTTCCTCTACCCGTTTGCTTGCTTACCGGTTTGTTTCAATTATGTATGATAGCACCATCTTGTGCCTTCCTTCTTTCTTTTACCCTCTTCCTCCCCCCCCCTCCCATTTCCCATTCCTTTTTGGTACCTGCTACAGTACTCTTGACAAACGTATCGTATTCAGTAACCTCATTTCTTCCATTTCTTTCGTCCTCACTACGGCCGGGCGGACAGGCGGACGGGCTTTTGCCATCGCTCATTCTTGGGTTTCAACTTACATACATGCATGGCGGCGTTTGTTTCTTATACATATGTCACAAATCAAATCGGCCTTTCTTGTTGGGTTCTTATCGAGGTGTTTTGGCGCTTGAGCGCGTGAGGGACAAGAGTAGGTGGATAATAGACACAGTAACTGGGGGAGCAGGTACAAGCAAAGAAATCCTCCATCTCCAGATTCGGTGTGAACCTCCCACCGCATGCCACGAATTCCGTTCTGTGGCCAGGTCGTTTGTATACATAAGATGATACGTGCGAGCGCTCGCCCCCCCCCCCCCCCAGCTGGCCGGAAAGGAAGAAAGAGAGAAAGAAAACAAACCATAGTGGTATGCATTACAAGACGATTGATATGAAAATATGGCGCAGATAATAGCAATATCGACGACGTAACAGTCGCGATAGTGGGGTAGTGAGGAAAGAAATACAAGTTATACAAAGGTCAAGAAATATACATCCCGAAACGCTCACCGGAAATCGATAAGATAAAAAAAAAACAGAATACAAGTTATTGTCCTTAGCCAGTTCAAACCAAACTACCATTTCAGAAAACGCCAGATCTAAGTCCAACAAACCAGCCAATTAAACCCACCGAGGCCCACCCAATCCGGAATGTTCTGGCCAAATCCGAAAAGAGGAAGAAAAAGAAGGAAAAGGAAAAAGAGAAAGAGGGTGCTGCAATCCCTTCGTAAATGGGCGAAAGCAGAGGAGCCCAACATAAGGTAGCCCAGGGTGCATCTTCAACCCGAAGAAAAGATCGAATATAAGGGCAAATAAATGAATTAAAAAATCCCCGCTCATATCATTAAGCCATCACCAATGCCCCCGTCACCGCCAGCTTCGAGATCTTTCAGAATCTCGGGAAGGAGCTTTTCAACGTCTTCAGGGAGCAGCGAACAGCTCAAAGCGATGAGTCTCCTATAGTCACTCATCCTCTCACCGGCACCGCTCCTTGCATACGCTTTGACAATTGTATCCCTTAGCTCTATCCTCTCTTGCTGAAGTTGACCAAGTTCCTTAGCAGCCTCAAACTTTTCTAGCCAGCCTTCGGGGTTGTCTTCACTCAAGACTTCCTTCTCTTGAGGAGGCAGTTGCCCTACCTCCTCTCGAATGAGGCCGGAGAGGTCGTGATACTGCCCACATTCGAAAACCTCTCTCAACTGCTCCGCCAGCGCATCTGCCTCTTCCCTGAGAGCTTCAATCTGGGCCTCCATAGTTGCGATATCACCGAAAGGCGCCAGTGTCTCTTCAGACGTAGCCTTACATGTTTGTATTTCATGAGTGGAGCTGTCCAACAACCGCTGAGCCTGGCTGTGATCCTCCTCCTTGTCATTCAGCTCTTTATCAAAAGCAGTCGCAAGCCCTTCCAACATTTCAGCCATTAGGGGTATGACTTTCTGGGTTGCTGCGATAGCTGCTTCTGAGATATGTGGCTGGGGGATATAGCTATTGTTTGCATAATTGACAGCTGCCACTGTCGCGACTGATTGCGTCGAAGGATGCCTGTGGAAACGGCTATTGTGGATATGGGGAGGATGGTGCTCGTGTGATTGAAATGGGGAAGAACTCGATGCTGGTGGGTAGTCTCCATTTCGTCTTTGCCTTTCTACCGCAACGATATATTGATCTGCCGTTTGTCCCTCATTGTTCGGAATATTGGGATTGGCATTATGAGCGAGTAAACTCCTCACACACTTCTTTGCACCATTCCGCGCCGCAATTGTCAGGGCGGTATCACCCAGAGAGTCCCTAAGGTCCAGAACCACAGCGATATCAGGCATGGACTTCTTCTCCCCTAGCTTTTGGAGAAGTACGTCGAAATAGTATCTTGCCGCCAACAGTTTATTTCTCGAGGATGTTGTTGCTGCAATATGGTGAAACACTGTCGAATCGTAGTTGTCAACATGAAATATCGTATCCCGGAGTTTCTCGACCAGTCTCGGAAACGACTTTCTGTCGTAATTGTTGGTAAATAACACGGCCCGCATGAGAGGAGTTTCACCACGCTTGTTGACCATGAAGATGTTTGCCTCGGCCTGATACAACAACTCGATAACCCTCAGATCGCCCATTGATGCTGCCCAGTGGAACGCTGTATGTCCTTCATCATCAATGACCTCGTTCACATCAAAGTCCGAGGGCGGGTTGACAAGGAATTCCGGAAGTCCCTTTTCATTGGCCATGAAATAGTCCAGCAGCTCATCACTATAGGCAACCTTTCTTTGTTCCGAAGATGGCAGCATGAACGTCCCCAATATGTCCTCATTATCCATTTGCTCACGTTTCCTTTTCAAAGTGGCCGATACCGAATTCTGAGAGCGTCGATCGTCAATTTCAAGTTCAGAGAGCGCCCCGTCCGATGCAGATGAGGATTGTACCGATGGAGAACTGGGGTCATTGAGAGGATCTAAATCGCTTAAATCATCATCTTCACCCTCAACACCAACTTCGTCTAAGCTATCGATCGAGGGCGGCGCTTGTACGGGTGGTGTCGGTTCTGAAAAAAGTGATTAAGCTTTCCATCTTTACAAGAGCAAAGGGAAATAGAATTCGTAACCTACTAACAACCCGTTTAATCAGTGGAGCTGCACGTGGCTGCGCTCGTGAAGGCCTTGGTTTTGTAGATGCAGCCGTTACATGCTTGGGAGCAAGTGGAGGTGACTCAGTTGAAGGACGGAAATCAAAGATCGGTTTAAGCAACTCTTCAACGTTGTAAAGCGCAGCGATTTCCCTCGCTCGCTCAAGCGGTACCCAAGTACCTAGCAAACACCAGGTCAGCAAGAACCTAACAAATCAAAGAGACAGGTGTTATGCGACTCGAAGTCCACAACCCGCACTCGTTCCCACCTTGGTATTTCCCATAACCACCCTGGACCTTCTCATGAAGCCCTCTCTGGACCTCTCGCTCGAGAATTCGAGTTCTCTGCGGTTTGTCGAACTCAGCTACCTATGAGTAAACCCTGAGGTCAATTCCTGTCGACCCTATCAAGACCAATGCTACCACAAACCTTCAAGACCTGTGTAGCGTTAACCCACGAGTCCGATCGTCTTCGCATACATGCAATATTCCTTGCAATACTTCACTCCGCATCAGTGCCTAGGTTAATCTGGGGCAAGGGGTTGTGTGTGAACATACTATTCATATCTGCCAGCGAATCCAGGGATTAGTTTCAAGAAAAAAAATCACGGAAAACCGAAGCCAAATCGGACAAATAGGAAAAGGTGGCTCCGATCGAAAAGGGAACGATAATTATGAATAAATCGATCCATTGGAGCTGGAAGACACCCCCAGCCGATTTTGGTTCACAGCGGCAAGAGAGGCTCCTGAGGGGGGTAAATTGGCTGCAAGATGGATTGGGAGATGGGGGAACTCACACTGGAGTACCACTATAAGTGGCCTTGTAAACAATCGGAGGGGGGGCGGGTTCCTCCATGATGGTTTGAATGATGGCTGAACGGGAAGACGCGAGGCAGGAGGGGGAAACGCGGGGAGATGAGAATAGTTGAAGGATGGCAAAGGGATGGGAGTCGAGGAGACGCGTTTTGCAGTTTACCTGAACTCGCGCCAAGAAGTGGGCGTTTGCCTATTCTGGCGTTACGTGTCACCGCTTCTCCAAGAATCGACTCACAAACCGATGTTGCTCACCCAGTAAGATGCACAAACCCTCGCCCAGTCATCCGGTTCCTCCCCATCGACGTGATGGCACTCCCTCGATCGTGCCGTACCGATAATCGATATTGTAGGGACGAATTTCTTAGATCTAAATAATAAACTATAACCACCCCCCACCCCCCGAAAATACGCCCATCATAGCTTCCGGCCGCCTTGATATCCCGATGCTAGTGCCTCATGGTAAGCCGACATCTGGAAGTTACTCGAGTACGATACTCCTCGTATATCTCGCTTACAATGTCTGCCAGCTATACTCGATCCTACAGTACCGGAACATGAGAATTTCCCGGGAACACCGACCACCGACATTTGCATTCAACCAATCATGCGGCACCTGTTCTTTCTTTTGGCCCGCAGTCATGAAATCCCAGTGCGAGACGTCCTGCCTCTTCATGCATGCCCTAATGCGGGCTATTTGACCCACGGCCACCCTGGGGTGTGACTCAGGTTTGGAGTGCAATTCTACACACATGGTAGTGACCCAGACCTCTCCCCACCTCCAATCTTATATAATTAGGGGGTTTATGGCCCGCCGGTATTCTACCGGTACCGTATCCTAATCCATCCCGGAGGCCAGCTTGGCCCGTCTCTACTAGTACGATCGCAGGGGGTCATTCGGGTCAGAACCGTCAGTTCGGTGCAATGCCAACTTGAAGCCTGTCCGAAGTGTCACACAATCGCTGTGGCTGTTAGATGGAGGCTCAGTGATATCCTTTTTTTCTGTTATTATAGAACATGATCTGCTCCATCATTCGGTGCAGCCCGAGAGGCGAATCAGAGGCCTCAAGAGCTCTGGGGGAACTTGGTCGACTCGAGGCCGGCAGATGGCAATAATGATTTGCCCTTGTGTTCCTCCGGACGCGGGAAGATAAAAGTGAACCCCAGCTCTAACCTAGCCATAAATTGGCTGCGATGTGGCTACCATGATTCTGTACCGGTATCGAGCTCATGCGGGGATTGGTCTAACTCCGAGTTTGCAAACTCTCCGCGACCATAGTCTGATCGTGGCCGGGAAGAATTGATTACCGGTACCGATTCTGGAGATAGCATTGTACGAGTACGGTGGGGGAGGGTAGTCGTGTTAGGCAACCCAACTGTTACTGTAGGCCTCACTAAGTAGACCACTGGTACTCGAGTACGGTAGCAGCTTGAGTTGCGTGAAGCATAACTGCGCTGGCCTACCATAGTGGAGGCGGGGACGAGACAAGAGACCTGGAAAAACCAAACGCCTTCTGGGGCTAAAGCGCCTTGCGTTTGGCCGACGCAGTGTCCGCTGCCGGCATGATAACTACGAGGCCCCTCTGATTGCAAGGGTCTGAACCGAGGACAAGAAACACGCAAGTATGCAGTGTCCAGTCGAATTTGAAAGAGAATATTCCACTCCGCTCACAAGACTCAGAGTTTTCTTCTTTCCCATCTGCTTTCGGCAGGCTTCACATCGCTGAGGAACATAATTCGGTGAGCAAGCCGGCAAGCTGCCGTAATAAAAAAAATAATGTTTTTGCTTTGACATGGCTTTTCTGCGGACTGTGGGAAAATACCGGTGTATTCACTCTTTTTTTCTTCATACCCTGTAAATTGTGAAATTTGCGCGCGACTGCTGCTAGAATATCGCTCATGTGGTCGTGATTTCCATTCCCTATTTTCTTTTTCCCCTCTCATTTATCCCCATTTAACTGCAGCCCGCATCACTAATTTCGTCATGCTAGTTCCGAATTGCAGGCTAGATTGGGGAGAGATGCGGAGTCCGGGCGAGGTCGAAATTTCTCGGTACTCGAGTAGTTGGACGCGCAACGGATGGAGGCTCCCATACCAATATGTAGAAAGCAGGCATCCACGTTCTGCAGTGGCGGTCGTACCTCCCGGCTGGGGTATTTCCTTTGTTCGTCGTTACTTTTCTGCCTTCCTCGAAGCAGCCTCCATGAAATGGCTGCATCCAGTGAAAGGATAACCGAGCATGGTTTTATGGATTCAGTGTTTCCCTTCCAGCTGTGTGTTCTTGACGTGGTTCCGACCAGGGCCTGAATGCAGAAAGCCCCAGAACTTCCTAGTTTCTTTAACCGGGCCGATAATCGAGGCCCTGAGCTTTCTTTCGTGCGATTGCGAAGGAAGGGGTGGTCAGTTAACACACACTCCGGTAACAAGCCTACTGTGGATGATTGGCACCGTTTGCCTCTTTCCGGAAGGGTCTTGGCCGGAATACTGGCGGGGATAGGAGGCACGGGTAATGATAGCCAATAGGTCCAGACACGCATAGACTTTTCTTAGGTGGTTAACATTGGAGAGAGGGCCGAAGGGTTGTCCGAATGATAGGTTACCGTAGCGCGGCAATCCGCTGGGAAAACGCTCACCAGAAGGAGGAGCAATAGCAAAGATGGAGGGTAGTAAAGTGTGCATGGGAAGGGGGGAAGGAATAGCGCCAGGCAGCTCCACCACCACCAACCCTAGGCATACTATTTGCAGCTTAGGACAGGCCCGGAACCACCCTACCTTCCCTCAATAGCATTCATTCCTCTAGCGCCACCGCATGATACACAGCGCTGTTTCGTGCTTTCTAGGACATCCCGTACTGACCACACACACCCAGTACTGACGGCTGACTCTCCCTGTAGCTCGGGCGCTATATATATCCACCACTTTTCCTCCCATCCTCCCTACTTCGTCCACTTCATCCACTTCATCGTTCATCCACTCCTCCGATCATCTCCAACCTCACCTATCAGCAAAGCTACCACTGCTGCACTCAACATATCCCGTATCATCAAAAATCATCTACAAAGATCAACCTTTGAGCTCTTTGAACACCGGCGAAATGCAGATCTTTGTCAAGACACTTACTGGAAAGAGTGAGTTTGATATGTACTTTTCCACAGGTTGGATTGTGCGGCTAACAATTTTCACAGCCATTACTCTCGAGGTCGAGTCATCAGATACCATCGATAACGTGAAGAGCAAGATTCGTGAGTGCTCAAGTTTTCCCAACTGTCTAGTGTTTGCATGTTTGATCCTAACTCATTTCTACAGAAGATAAAGAGGGAATTCCCCCGGATCAACAGCGCCTCATCTTCGCTGGAAAGCAACTTGAAGATGGTCGAACCGTGAGTCACCCCCTACACTCTCTAGGGTGGTGGTGGGGCTTTACTAACTTCTTAATAGCTGTCTGATTATAATATCCAGAAGGAATCCACTCTTCACTTGGTTTTGCGGCTGCGCGGAGGAATGCAGATTTTCGTGAAGACCTTGACCGGGAAGACCATCACCTTGGAGGTGGAGAGCTCGGATACAATTGACAATGTCAAGAGCAAAATTCAAGATAAGGAGGGGATCCCACCAGATCAGCAGAGATTGATCTTTGCTGGGAAGCAACTCGAGGATGGAAGAACAGTGAGTCGTTAAATTGCTAAATGTCTATTTATGGAGCTAACATTTATTGCCTCGTTCAGTTGTCGGATTATAACATTCAAAAGGAGTCGACTCTACATCTTGTTCTCCGATTAAGGGGTGGCGCGCCGAAGAGGAAGGTCTGCGATTTCAAGGAGTGTACTAGTGCCCCGCAGCGCATCGTTGGCGACTGCAGAAATTGCGATGGACATTATTGCGCCAAGCACCGTCTGTTGGAGGATCACAAGTGTAGCGGCTTGGAAAACTGTAGGAAGGAATTGCACCGCCAGAATGCGGACAAACTAAACTCGGAGAGGACTAGGGCTACGGTTGGCAGAGCTTAGGCAGGTCGTGGCCATAGGCCCAGTTTGATTTTCGTTTCGGGAATTTATTCTCTTGTGTTCTAGCTAGTGCAGAAGTGTCGGTCTTGCATTTCAGGGAGGAATGGTCCAGATACCCAACATCTCTGAAGCGTTCTGTTTTCTCCTCATAACTTGTATATTTATGTTTTTTTTTTTCATTTCTTTTTTCTCCTGTATTCCGTTACAGTTCGGACATGTTTGCGACGACCGGGAGGGTTTTGGTTTTTTCTTCGAATTTAGCGGTATTCTTAACCTTTTTCCTCCCTCATACCTCTCTTCTCTTGCTATGGTTTGGGAATGTTTCCAGATTGATCGAGGGGCATAGATTTCTTGATTGCGATCAGCGTTTTTCTTTGCCATACGAGTAGTTCATCTCCAATCCAACAAGAAAATAGTAGACGTTTTAGGCAAGTTTCCACTGTGCCTATCATGTTTCCTGAACTTACTCTTTACGTGCGAGATTCCGCAGTCAGGCCGACGAAGCAACACCCGTCTTTCGGACTCTGTCTCCCTCCCTTGCCCGGGAGGGGGGGGGGCAAAAGTGAAAAAGAAAGAAAAAAAACTTCTGCGACCACCCACACCGATATGGTAACTAACTATAACACCGTAATTAACATGTCATACAGGCAGGGCAGGGCAAGCATACAAGCCCGCGATTTCGTACCCCACTGCATGTCTCCGGTTCCAACACGGCATTCCACCGTGGACTGCGTGTCCCGGACTACGGCTCTCTCGTTTATCAGGAAAAGTGAAGGTTGGGGAAGTGGCATGCCTGTCTCCCTCCTCCCTCCTCCCTACGCACGTGGAGTGAAGTTTACGGCAGCGAAGTGCAGCTGGTGATGTCGTCAGGGCGCTTTACTGTCCTCCACAGTCGGAGGAAGGGGTGGGTGATGTGGTGATGCTTCTCTCTTCGATTGTGAGGTAGCATGCTGTATCTGACGCGTATAGCACTACAGTAGTACGGTATCATGCTAAAGTGAGCACATGCTATGATATGTTTGCCAGGTGGTCGTTGGGCGCTCTAGTCCACCTTACCTGTTTCTCTCTGTCTGTCGCGTGTTGACATACTGTACTATTGTAACCTCGCAGCACATGACATTTCTTGCTCGAATCTTTTCTTTTTTTTTCCTTCTTCTTCTCTTCTTTTTTTCATTGAGCATTCTCGTACTCATGGGAAAAGACCAACTGACTGGGTTTGGTCACAGGTTGGGTCGGAGGGCGAGAGGAGGGGGAGTATGGTAAGGGGATTGAAATCACAACATGGAATAGCTTGGACGAAAGTGTCTAAGAAAGAGAGAGAGATCTATGGCACCTACCGGTAGTTCACTATCACAGTGCGGCGCGACAACGAGCCTCGACAAGTCTGAGGATGAAAAGAGGGATGAAAAGGTATCGGGTTTTCAGTACCTGTACTCGAGTACTCGTAGAGCTGTTGCTCCGGGAGTTTTCATTTTCGTTTTTTTCCGGGAGGGGGCGGCTTCTGGAGTGTGACACCCCCACCCTGCGTGCATTTGTGCCTGTTATGGCGTGTTTGGCGTGCAAAATCATGGCCTTAGGGAGGGTGCCTACCGTATCTGTCTGTCTGACGGGCGCTGCTGGGAAAATGAATGGTTCATCACTGGCGCAGAAGGGAGAGCAAGGGAAAACTTTTTTTGAATGGGATTTGTGATGTGAGGATCTTTTTCCTTTTCTTTTTTTCCTTCCTTCTTTTGTTTCCTTTTCTTCCAGCTTTGTGCCGAAAGTCGAAATGTGATCCGATGAATGGATGAATGATACTGGTGCTTGCTTGCAAATCCTGTATCCCGAAGCCACCGCCAGAAAGAAGAAAAGCAACCAAAATCGAACTTATCATACCGCTATCCCGCGTTGGGCATAATGTTCTCGAAGCTCCCCCCAATTTATCCATCCATTTGGTGATGGCAGCGATTGGAAAAGGATAAAAGAAGGATAGAAAAAAGTAAAGAAAAGTTCGTTCCTGGCCTGGCCTGGCACTCGACCTGGCATGGCAATCTCAGGAATCCCGGGCAGCGCAATGACGACATTTTTTGCACCGTTGCTGCTTGCAGCTTGCTTCCTGCAGCATCACGGAGCTTTCCTCCCCCAGACTCGTTTGTTTTGAGAGAAAAATACGAATTTTGCTTTTGGCATGGGTGACACAGGCTTTTTCCCTTTTCCCTCTTTCCTTCCTCCTTACCTTGGCCCCGACCCCTAGCCCCTTGGGGGCGTGCAGTGCCATACTCGAGTACCCGTACCATAGCTCTCGTCGCCGTGCCGTTTCGCACTCGCCACCAGTATCTTTCTTGGATGGGGATCGTTTTTCTTAGAAATTCGTTGGATCTTACGTTAACACCGGTCTGGACCACTCAAGCTGTGGCGATTAATACCGGTAGCGGGAACTGGGAGAGCTGCGGCGAGAGCAGCAGCAACCTCTTCCCCTTCAGCGGTGGCGGCAACGACAGTGACACGGGTGGTAAGGACGAGACCCGCAACTATGCAGACGCGTGCAGGTGTGCCTATGGGCAATGATGATTTGAGCTCAGGTCTCTCTTCCCCGCCATCGGATTTGGATAATTATTCGGACGAGGAGAGGGAGGTGAAGGAGGAGGAAGGCGAGAAGGATGGGAAAAATAATTCGATCGTTTCCAGGTTCTTCCGATCGTCATCTCCGGGGAAGAGTTCGGGCGCTCAGAAGGCTCCTGGGAAGGCTATTGCTCCCGTGAAGAAGGAGCCGACGCTTGGATTGGGGGATATAGTACCGACACTGATCAGGGAGAAGGTGAAGAAGAGGGAAAATATTGTGGAGAAGAAACCTCGAGTGAAGAAGGTTAAGGATGGGGAGCGTGTAAAGGTTGAGGCTCCGGAGAATTGGGAAGAGGTGTACGAGAAGCTTAGGGAGATGAGGAAGATGGTGGAGGCGCCGGTGGACACAATGGGTTGTGAGAGGCTGGGGGATAAGGCGGCCACTCCTAAGGTTCGTGATGCGATTAGGCTTTAGAGTCTGTGGTACGATTGTGGTTAACGTGTACGTGTGCGTTGCAGCTTCGGCGTTTCCATACACTGATCTCGTTGATGCTTTCCAGCCAAACCAAGGATACGGTCAACGCAGTCGCCATGAAAAAGCTTCAGGAGCAGCTTCCAGGAGGGCTTTGCCTAGAAAGTATCTTGGGAGTGGAACCAAAGAGGTTGGACGAGCTTATTAGGATTGTGGGCTACGTCACCAAATCCTAGTCACGAACGATCGCTAATGTCATCGGGATTTAGGTCGGCTTTCACAATCGAAAGACGGAATATATCAAGAAGGCGGCTGTGATCCTCCGGGACAAACATGGCGGTGATATCCCAGATACCTTTGAGGGACTGACGGCCTTGCCCGGGGTTGGACCTAAAATGGCGCACTTATGCTTATCTGCAGCCTGGGACCGAACCGAAGGGATTGGTGTCGACGTCCACGTTCATCGGTACTTGAGAATGATCACTTAATCCCTGATAATAAGCTTTACTAATGGTCTATGTCTACAAATAGGATTTGCAACCTTTGGGGCTGGGTCAAAACCACTACTCCGGAGGGGACCCGGGAAGCTCTACAAGCTTGGCTTCCAAGGGACAGGTGGAGAGAGATAAACTTCCTCCTTGTTGGGTTTGGACAAACAATATGTCTCCCCAGGGGGAGAAGGTGTGGAGAGTGCACCCTATCGAATGGACTGTGCAGAGCAGCGTACATGGAACCAAAAAAGGTCAAAGTCAAGAAGGAGAAGCGAGTCATTAGCGAGGGCTCGGATGAAGACTTTGACGATGACAATTACGCAGCTCCCGAACGCTCTATGAGACCTAAAAGACGTAGGGTTAAAGTTGAGGTCAAAGAAGAGGAAGAGGTGGGGGACGAAGATATGCTCGTCGCTGACATCGAAGACGTAGTCCCAAATTTAGCAAAATTTCGATATAAACGGTAAACGAGTTGATTAACGCAGGAGAGAGGGGGACGGGGGGCGGCTACTCCTACTATCACACACCGGCAGTTGATCATATCTTCCCGTCTCGATCATATCGGCTTGTTGATCGTTGCTGGGCATTTAAACGAGTCAACGGATGATGAGCTCGATTCGTTCCCCATGATGTCCCTGGGTAAATAAGTAAGGAAGACCACGTTTATGGGTTATCCAACAATCAAGCTTCGTTCACATTTCAGGGCTTTGGGGGGGGGGGGGGGACGTACTGTACCGGTACTGTACTGTATCATATCTTATTTTCATTTTTCGCTTCTAGACCTGCTGTAATGGAGCAAAACCCGCTCCCTAATCTGTATTTCCAGGGCGAGGAAAGGCTGGGTGAAGTGGGGTCCGGGTGAGATTTAATCAGATCGATGGTTGTGGTTGTTCGCTCCCTGCTGGTGCATGGGCGGCTTTTTTTATCCACTTTTTACTGTGAAACGATACGACACTCAATTCCTTCTTCCCAAAGCTCCACCGGGAATAACCGGGGGTAAACAATTGCATCGATACCCACCGGTAGGCACAGCGCTGCGGTTATGTCCTCGTACGACAATACCTCCTGGTCACAACCGCTGCTGCTGCATCAAACTGCAGGTATTACTGCATTCGAGTACCGGTAGAGTTGGTCCAACCCATCAATCGATTGACCCTGAGCCCACTATCACTTGCCTGCTCGCTTGGTTTCACGGCATACCGGATACGCAGAAGATCAATTTCCGAGTTTTTTTTGGTTTTTTTTTCCTTCCCCTACCGTGCCAGCATCCTCAACAGACCAACTTCATGCAACTCGGCCGCAGGGGCAGTGCCGGTCAACCAAAAGCTGCCCTCCACCCAAACCCCTCGGAAAATCCGAGGCATATCATACTTAACAGCATTCGAGAAAGACCCTGAAAAATAATACTCCGGTAGCCCTGTGGAGGACCCCTTTGGGAAGCCTCTGATGGCGCACCTCGTTCCCATTTTGCTGGTGGGTTGGGGATCAACGGCTGGGATCGCACTGTAGTTGGCTGTTCGACAAAAAAATGTCTGCACGAAGCTGGCGCCGAAAGGGATAAGTGGAGTGAGGGTCTTCTACTGAGGACAGTTGTATTTACGACTTTCCATCCACTGATCTGGTGAGGTGGTCCAGGTCAAATCTTCTGTATGCGGAGCAATTCCCCGGATTTTGCTTTCCGGTACCTTAGGGGTCTGCCGGTATATCGGTGCTGGTTGAGGATTTCCGGAACATCTGGGGCAAGTGCATTGGTCTCGGTGCACCCCCCGAAGATTTTATAGGGAATAAATATCCGTGGCCCTGCGCTTTCCTTAGCCTCAGTCCTCCGGTATTGCATGCGAAAAACATCCAACAATTCCTTAATAATCCGGGGCTGCTTAGCAAGATATCTGAAAGGGTTTTGGATTATTCTTTCAATTTCTTCAGGAATCTCGCAGTTTAGGAATGTATTGTATGGATTGGGGTACTACGTTCCATTCTACACTATTCTTAGCACCGCGCAGAGACGAGGTCTTCGATTTCAACTCTACCCAGCCATAACAACAAAAACCATGGAGCGGTTCCGATTTATGAGGAAGCCGTATTATACTTTCTCAAGAAGAGGTTATTCCGGTTTAGAAATTTTGGATCGAGCTGACAGCACCGGGAGGCTTCGGTTGTCTAGAGCTATATGATATGATTATGTCGGTATTACCGTACTGTGCCGTACCAGGGGTTGAGGGTACTCGTGCTTGTACGTGAGGTTGAGGGGGTGCGGTTGGCTCGTAGGCCACTGGGGGAGCAGTATGGTACCGGCATCGTGGAGTTGTGGCAGGAGCACTGTGCTCGAGTATCATACCGTAGTTGAGGGCTCCCCTGACTTTTTTTCCACCACCAAAAAAAGAGCCAAGATTGGCCCTTCCCATGGTTACACTCACCGAACTTTGGCCAGTAAAAAGCTGGAATCGCCCTAGTTATTCTCACAAGAGCTGCAAGGCATCGCAACCGAGGCCCGTCTTCTCTTCATCCGGAAGCGGAAGCGGGGGGAAGGAAGGAAGGCTTCTAGAAACCTCCCTTTGGCTGTAATATCCGAATCCAGCCCTTTTTCTTGCTTATCATTCCTCGTTCAATGGTTTATTAAGCATCGAGTCAGCTTTAGTTAGTCCGACCCGATACCGGCAGGCGGTGTCCCTTAGAAAGGTTCAATCCCACTCGGGGTTTCTCGAGCACGCATAGGTAAGCCGGGGGTGATTACACCTTTCCGTCCAAAGGGAGAGTCAGAGGTATGTTAAAAAAGAGACATATCGTGACCTGGATTTTGTACTAGCGAACAACAACTATTGACCTTTTATATATTTAGCGGCCCTCTTACCATTTTTTCCCTATCTTTACCTTTCCCTCTTCCCCTTCCCCGCCTGGTTTCCCGATTCCGTTTCCTATAGATTATTTATTATTATTATTATTATTTCGGTTCGTGATCCAGAGGATTGCATTAACTTGTCACACACTCGGAAGAAAGGGACTAGGCTTAGGTACCCTGCGGTTTCCTTCACTCCAGGAGAGACCGCGTACTCCTCCATATCAGCCGCCACCACCTACTACTAAACAACGACAGTAGACAATCAAGGGACGAAATGGTTTCATTCGAGGAGACAAATCCAACCTTCCACTCGATCCCGGAGGCGGTTGAGGCTTTCCGTAGGTTATTTTCGATTGTCATTGAGTTTGTAGGAGAGGAAGAGGGAGACGGGCTTAATTTGAACCTCGGGAAAGGCTTCCAGCGAAGGAAGAAAGGGCGCTCAACTGAATCCAGGCTAACAATTAACCCGGGGGGATAACAGGAAAAGGGGAATTCATCGTAGTCCTCGACTCCACCGACCGTGAGAATGAAGGCGACCTCATCATCGCCGCCGAAGATGTCACTGTCGAGAAGATGGCCTTTATGGTCCGCTGGACCAGGTACCCCCCTATAATCCCCCGCTTATAACTTTTTCCACCCGTCTGAAGGTTACTCTAGCGGCCTAATAGTAGCCCCCCTCTCCCCACCTCTTGTCGAAAAATTCTCCCTGCCGCAAATGGTCCCAAACAATGAGGAGCCGCACAGCACGGCCTTTACCATCTCCCTTGACTCCCGTGACCCCAGCGTGACGACGGGGATATCCGCCTACGACCGCGCCCTTACGCTCCGTACGCTCGCCGACCCTGCTGCCACCGCCGCTAGCTTCCGGAGCCCCGGACACATGTTCCCACTCCGCGCGGTCGAGGGCGGAGTGCTCGTGCGTAAGGGCCATACTGAGGCCGCTGTCGAGTTCTGCAAGCTTGCCGGGAAAGCGGAGGCCAGTGCTATCTGCGAGCTGGTCAGGGAGAGGGATGGGCTGATGATGCGCCGGGATGACTGCTTGGAGTTTGGGAGGAAGTGGGGGCTTAAGGTTTGCACTATTGAGGGGTTGGTGGAGTACCTTGACAAGACCAAGGGGCAGTAGGAGGTGGGAGTGGGCTGGCAGAGGTGTTGGATGTGCGTGGGATATTTACCACTTGGAAACGGAATGCTTCTTTCTTTTCATCGTTTCTTCCGCTTGGTGTTTTCTCTCTCTTTTTCTTTCGGTATGGGTTATATCTGTCTACCGTTTGCTGGGTACTGTACAGATTACAGAGATGGGGTTTCTTGACATTGCCGTTGATTTCTTGGTCGAGTTGATGTCATAGATGAGCTATTTTCCTTCCTTCCTACCCATCTGTGGAGAAAATAGCCTGCACTCTAGAGTAATTATCCCCTCCCTCGCAGTTCCTTTCTGTCTTATTTGTTTTGTTTCCGGGAATGGGGCATCAGGGCAGGGGATTGCGCACATGCATTATATCAATACACTTCCAAGTCATTACAAGTTAACTTAATTACCAAAATCTCACTCGAACAGACCGCTTCCAGAATTGTTGGCAGGGAGGGATCCCACATCACACGGCGCATACTTGCACTATACGGTATGTATGACACCAAACTTGCCAATCCCTCCACCCGAATCCGGTACTTAATGTATCGTATCTCCTTGCCACCGCCACCGGCACTGGCGGTCAATCAAACCATGACAGGACCGGACCGGAGACCTTGTTTCATACACCTATCCATCCATCCATCCGTCCGTCCATTCATTCATTCATTCATGCTGTCCGCACGGTAGTGTGACTGCAATGAGTACGGAACGGCGCTCAATCCGTCCATGTGTCGATCAATCGGTCGCCTGCCGTATGATACTGCACTACCGGTATTGCGCTCGCCGTCTTACCTAGACCACCAGCGAGTTTTCGAAATCATTTTAGAGTGCCTGCTGCGCCCGCCGGTTACCTGGGGCAAATTTCAATGATTGGAAATGAAGGCAACACTATGGTGGTGGTGGTTGTGTTGCGGCGTGGTTCTGAAGTTCCTCCATAATGCTATGGTATGAGACACTGTTGTGGTTTGAGTGCTGGTAGGGTTTCTCCGGTGGCTTGGATTCAAGGATGTCAATGTCATGGTAGTGCTACACCGGTAGAGACCATTAGAGCTGCTAGGCGCAGAATATTTATTTGTCTGTTTATTATACCTGTCTACGCCTACTCCATGCGGCTGTAGTATACAGTAAACATTCTCCTTTCTCAATACAGGATACCAACAAAAACTGATCAAAGAACCGGAAAAGAGGGGGGAGAAAAAAATGGGGGGGGGGGGAAACATCGGATAATCGAAACGCAGAGACCTCGCAGAGAGGGACCCTGATGATATAAGGAACTAACCAACGGACCAAGCATTTGGGATCTAATCACACTCCCCTTCTCCCTTCACGCATATACAAACACAAATACCGGGCATTATTTCTCAAAATTCGACGGCTGCACTATCACCACGATAACGAGGGTCGCTATCATGAGCTTTTTCCATTTGGTTAATGCAACAGGTATTAGCCTGACTTCTCTTCAACTACCACGATTAATAGCGGAAGCAGGGCGTAAAGTACCAGACATGCCACCAATGTTAACAGGAAGATGCTGCCTCTGCTTGCAGGGAATTTGCCTTTTAGAAGCCAGCCTTGGGATTCGTAGTATCTGTTTGCTCAGGTGGCCATGGGACGCCAAGGTGGGGTTAGAATAGGACTACCCCCGGGGAGCGTATTAAGGGGAGGACAGGAGGGAAGAAGGTACTAACCTGTTTACGCCAATTAATAGAACCATGATTGCTATGCCGATGAAGGTGGCACCGAGAGGTTTCCCCATGTGGCGCATTGTCTGATAGCCCTCTGAAATGCGCGTTTTAGAAGCCATTAGTTGGAACCTAAGGTGCAAGATAGGCGCCGTTTTGGCAAACTTACTAGGGCTGCCCGGTTGGACTCCGGCGTTCAGACGGAAGAGCTGCGTTATAGCAATGCCTGGTTGGGAACGCACGACGTTAGCCACAGCACGAAACATCAACTCTTCATCATTTCTCATACCTATTGAGGCAAACCCGAGGGATGTCCTCAGCCAGGCCAGGAATGTTCGTTCTAACACCAGGACGTCAGTAAACGAACGGCTAGTGAAGGGGGATGGGGGAAAACACACCTAATGCCAGATGGTCCCGGGCAACAGAACCTTTATTCTCCAGTTCAATGGCACCAAACCCCATCCACGGTGTCTTATCAGTCGAGACCTCTTGAGTAGGGGGTTCTCGGGCAGGAGCTCTCCGAGTGATACCGGTAGTTGCGTCGTAGCTCCTGGTCCGACCGGAGGCAGCAATCGCTGTCCTCTCGTCGGCAGAGCTCTCTTCCGCTTGACTAGGCGGACCCAAATCACGTCCTGAAGGTCTCCGTCGTGGCATATCGGGAGTTGGACCGGGCTGTTTTTGTTGTGGGGACCCCGGGTTGTCGGGCAGAGGCGGAACCTCTGACGAATGCATCCGGGGAAACAAACGCGGGGAAGTCCTTTTATATTCCGGTTCAGGATGGATGATGCCTGCCGTTTCGTGGGGGAGCTGAGTGACCATAATACGAGTATGATAGCAAATAAGGTCGGTATTGCAATAGGTGAGTGGAAGGTTGCGTGATTCCCACACATACACCACACGGCTACTGCGCAGTACGGTATCTACTTTTATTGCCTTTCATAAGCCTTGCTCTCTGCCAACCTCTAGGACGCCTAGACTATACTCGGGGGCTTTTGCACGGGGGCCGAGCTCGCTAAAGGTAGGCAGCTAACCGGAAGAAGGGAAAAGTGGTGTCAGTACGAGTACTAGTAGACAGAGCTCGGCTTGATGTTTTCTTTTAGGTTACGGTTTTTACGAAGCCCATTAAGGAAGGCTCCCGTCCGGGAGGCTGCGTGTTCCCGCAAGGTTTAAATTCTCCTCCTGATCGGTCGAATGAAACGATTACCGAGCCGGTACGTAGAAAATGCGCGACGAGAAAATTACCGGTAGAGTATTGGGGCGGAATTCTTCTCGCGTTGAGGGGCAGGGTACAGTAAAGTGAGGAGGGAATGAATGGTGTGAGAAATCTATGATAGTGCTAACCAGTGAAGACTCCCCAGAGGGTCGCGAGAAGCGCACTAACCCTAGTCGGGACCAACCGTAGCAAGTCGACTTTTGAGACTGTCACGCGCGGTCGAGTTGACTTCTTAGACATTTGTTACTGTAAGCTAGCCTGCAGTGGCAGGAGGGACGGCAGACGGCAGGGATCCACGAAAAATCCAGTGGCAAACATCAAATTTGGCTCCACCCGTTCGTTGACTGCCAATGGTGCTGCCAATGTGACTCGCGCGTGACGTTTTACCGAAGGCAGGAATATCGGCTTGGACTTACTTAACTCGTGTGTAATCGTGACATGGATAGCCATCTTTAGCGATACAGCCCTTTTTCCGATCACTCCGCGAAAAGATTCAAGTTTTTAAGTTTGCTCTGTTGTAGCAACGTATAACAGCGCACGGGCTTGCTTATCACTGCGCCTGGTATGTGTGGTTAATGTACTCGAGTACTGGCCTATCACTCGCTGGGGTTTCAACACAGCATATGGTGAGGGACTCATGTAGCCCGAGTAATTTGCCAAGAAAATGTTGCTCAACTTTGAGCCCCAGAGGCTTTTCAGTAGCCGCTCTGGTGGGAATTATAGTTCTATTGGATGATATAGCAGGTGGTCCTCTACACATTAATCGAGAGAAAATAAAAATATCACAAGTTTTCATGGAGTTATAAGGGTTTAAAACTAGGTGAATTTTTGGCCAGTGAAGGGGAATGTCCGGAGCATGTTAATTAGTGTTAGTTTCCATGGCACAGTCAGCTAATGGATATTTGCCGAGAAATTAACCTCTATCAGGTCCCTGCTTGAACGTCCCTCACCATACCTCCTATGCTTGGTTAATGAATCTCGTACCGTAACAAACATACCCACTTTCCTCAATGCTCCTCCTAGGGAACAATAAAACCAAGGAATCGAGGAGCTAGCCGAAAGACCCTTTCTAGAAGATCCAGATCACCTGAAAAGTGTTCAATTGGCTGGGTTGACTTCGCTTCGCTCAGGTGAAATGCTTGCGATGACTATCGGACCTCGCGATACACAATTGAAATAGCTAGTGTTCGAAAAATACGGTACGTTACCGTACTGTATCGTATCTTATCTAATGGTAACTTACCGTAAACATACAGTTCGTACCCTAGAAATAGGCGAGTGATCAACCATGAACAGCTTTGCTTGTAGAGGGATCTTCTGTCAATGCCCGACCAAGTATCTTGGGCAAAGGAATACATTGAGAGAAGAAGAGGAATTGGTGACCGAGAATATTTGGGCTCTGTGGTGTGCCGCTGACAGACTACGACACGTGGGCAAGCAGAGTCAGCCGTGTTCCATATAGAGGTTACGTATGTGCTACTTTTGATACTTGCTACCTATGGCGCCTCCCTTCTTTCTTCTCCTTCCCTCCTTGGTCTCCTCCTCTTGGCTTTGCGCCTAGTTCCCACCCGTATGGTGCTTGTTTGGGATACTGCATTTCTTGACCTCCTATCTTTTCCTCGTTGAAAAATGGTAGACGCTAACTTATTCTCTGGAGATGTCGTGGTGACTGGGGGGGGGGGGTGGGCGTTGGGAGAGGGAGAGGTAGAGGCGGCTGGTGAGCGAGAAGTATCTGATGAGCTTGACATATCTTCCCTACAACCATACTCCTGGGCCTATTTTTTTGTTTTGGCCATATGATCCCCCAAACCATGATGTGTAATCTACGTTTCTGTTGCTCCGACTCAAAACATTGCTAAGTTGTCTATATGGGCGCCAAACCTGGATGACCATGGCAGCCTAGGCATGGAATCCAGCGCTATGGGTTACTAGGCTCTCTTTTAACAAGGTAACACCCGTTTTCTCCTCTCACCTACAGTTTGCTCCGGGAGCGGTCACCTCAATAACTCCCGGGGAATCTTTTTGTCCTGACTCTCACGGGGATACTCCCAGGGGATTTACTCGGGTACCAGCGTTGTTGTCATCCGCTGCCGGTCGTCGCCTGGATTTGGGTTTACGGCAAACTGGTCTCCTCTCTTGATCAACCCCCGATTTGAACACACCTTTACTAAACATAAAGGAGGCCAGGGACACCTAAATTTCCAACCTTCTTACGCCGCCTGCTTCATCTAGCTCTACACAAAAAAGTACAACCACTCGAAAGGCGGGAGGCTTGTGGAGAAAAATTAAAACAATGGCACAAGGGGACCGGTGGCTGTTTCCCCCTAGTGCTTTGAAAGCAGTTAAGAAGAACGGTAAGTATACGCTTTAATAATTTAATGAGTGACACGATTGGCTCAGAACCTCATCAGAGCCGGATGCCCGCACCGGCGTAGTGCTCCCGGGGCTCGCCATTTGCAATTCACTCATTGGGCCTCGCAGGCCTGGGAGTTGGGCGCCAAGTGATGCGACCAACTCTGTGAACGAGACCTTTGTGCATTTGCTCCGACAGCCCGGCTCTATCCGTGCACCTAGACGCAGCCAAACCATCCGTCTTAAAATACCAGTCTTTAGTATTGGTAGGACTGATTCCCTTGAGATACCTCAACATCCCTCGAAAGGTGAGGTGGGTAGAGCGGAAGATACTGGTACCCAAGCCCAACTTGTCCAATCCTGGGGTGCCCCCGGATCGGTGAGTCGTTGGTCTTCTAGTGATGAAGGGGGCCAGGCAGATCCCCAGAAATTGTAAGTTATGCTCTAGTTCAGAAAGATTGCTGCAGGAAAGTTAAGGTCACTTTCCAAGAGTTTGTGTTTACAACTTTGTCAATAGGCTTCGAGCTACTCTCTCCAAAAGGTTCAAAGGGATAAGCGCCTCTCCAACCAAGATGAATGCTGAAGAGCCTCGGGAGAACCCAGAAAAGAAGGGCTTTATCACAGGTCAGTTCCCGAGTTTGGTTTAACGAGGTATCGAGAGCTTTGCTAATTGTTTGAGAAAGATGATGCGGAGATAAATGAGCCCAGTCATGGTGTTTTTACTTATTTCGGGGACTCCAATGCCAAACCTTGTCTCCCTGCTGCAGGGGAAGTCCTTCACGTGCGTGGCTTGCAAGGCTCCGAATGTTTGGCTCTTGAGAATATTGACGGGATTGCTCGTGTCGTGGCTGGGAATCTGCAATGTTTTGCTGCTGAAATTGGGCATCCAAGTTTCTGCCTCGAAGGTGCGTCCTCTCGGGGCCCAATACTGATTCCCTCTGACTCAAAGCGTTTCACAGATTGCGAGTCTTTCATGAAAATTATGGTTTTCTGTGGTTCGGTCTTCATCGGACGTATCCCACTTTTGAACGAACTAGCTCGCCAAATTGTTGCTTCACAAGGAAAACCGGATAGGCAACTGAAGTATACACGATACCCTTTCTTATAATAAGGAGTCAATTGAGTTTACCTAACAATTCATCCTACCAGTATCTGCCGGTTTATCGCTTATTGGCAGAAGGAAAAACCTGAGGATTTCTTCACTGAACAAGTGGGAAATGCCAGATATGATGTCCTCCAGGCTTTGAAGATTACCGGGAATACGACAGCAGCCAAGCTGCTAGCAGATAGCTGCATAGAACACCAACAGGATTACACCGAGTATGTAAAGTTTGCTCACTCACAGAAGGCGGGTTGGGTTCCATTCCGTGATCTCGTATTCGCTTACCGTAGACTCGTTACACCGGAGCTTTGTGCGAAGGGCTTGACCGGAATGGATTATGAGGATCTAGCCAAATATCTTGCTATCATGGTTTGTAAAGTTCTCTACAAATTCTTGAAACGGTGGGCTGATGAGACTTAACTTAGGATTTGTTACTCTTCCGTGACGCATCTGAAGTGAGCACTTTAGACGAATGGTGGAAAGAAAAACAAGATGAATCGAAGCCGAGATATCATTACAACGATCTTTGGACCGCTGAAAAAGACACGCATTGGTGGTGGGCGGTTGAGAGGGTGCAACGGCAGCTAGTTCGGGCTGAGATGGTTAGTGACAGATCAAGATACTGGCAATACCTTATCCGTTCTTCGAATCAGTTCTGAAAACAGCGCAGATTACACATTGGACTAGACTCGAAATTGTTCAACTCGAGACAGTCAAGGAGAGAGCCAAGATGATTGAAATTTTTATAGATACGGCAGAGAGTCTTCTTAGGAAATCTTCGCTTAATAGTGCCCATTGCATTGGCGAGGCCTTAACCACGCCTCTCATAAGATCCTTGGGACGCAGTTGGGGAGTGAGTACATGAGAAAAAAAGGTCACCATTTGAGCGCATGCTAATATCTTTCTCTCAGCTTGTTGGCGAAGCTCAACATGCCCGCTTCAACGTTATTAAGACCTTTCTTGAGGATGGGCTTGCCCCCCAAATACCCAGAGGGCCCGTCATACCTTATTATCGTAAGACCTTATCAGCTCCCCTTATTAGTTCTATCTAGCGCCTGGATTTACTGATATTTATCTGTTGGCTTTAGCCGACTTCTTAGAGTTAGTCACCAGACTCTATGAGGAGAACGATCGCTCTAATCGTCTTTCAACCATGCCCGCCAACCTGGCCCATAAGGATGTTTTGCTTAACGATTTTGGGTCGTTTAGTGAGGGTGGAAAAACAAATCTTGGGATGCTCTCCAACTATCCTGGCATCTTGCATAAATCGATCGATTTAGCAAAGTACAGGATCCTGCTTACTACGGTCCAAGAACACCAGGAACTTGCAAGCAAGGATTACAAATTTTGTGGCATGATCACCAGGGATTGCTTCGGACTGAGACTCCATCTTTCGGGTCCCACTAACTACCGTTCCTTGAATCGTCTTGAAAATAAGGTTACTGTGGACAGTCATAAGGGGAGATTGAATGATCTATCTAAGTTGGTTGAGACTAGGATGCTTGAGGCTTGGGCACTCCTCGCAATTACTGACATTTCCCCAAGACTCTTGACTCCTGAGATCAAGCGTGACATTCTTTTGCAGGGTCTGTTCAAACTTACCGGGGAATAGCGTATCTCGACTTTTTTTTAAAGCTGGGGAAGTACCCTTTTTTCCTTACTAATCTCGAAACACTGATTTTGATTCCGGACAACCAGCTTGTCTTGTAGGCGGAAACCACCAAGATAATCTAGATACCATCCCCCCCTTTAGCTAGAAGACAATAAATGATTATTTTTGTGGTGCTCTTGCTCTCATGGGTTCAGTGTGTTGTCTGCCTTGTGCCGGAGGGTGCGTGAGTCCGTAAACAGGCTGTTCAGCTACAAGTAATAGAGGTATCAAAACGGACCGGAAGTGAATTTAGAGTTTCTTGGCAAATTAAACGCGTGGGGTGGATATGACCTGATACCCCTCGTCAACCTCAGAGCCCCAACACCAGCTGTTACGTTCCCCACGTGCTTCCTCTCCGGATCCAAGCGATACTTTACGATGCCCAGAGAAATCATCAGCATTCAGGCAGGCCAGTGCGGGAATGCCGTGGGGTCTTCCTTTTGGCAAACACTCTGTAGGTATCTTGCTATCAAGCTTCCATGATATCTGACAGCGAATAGGTCAAGAGCACGGAATCTCCCCTGACGGTAACCTCGAGGCTGTCGAAGAAGGAACCGATCGAAAGGATGTTTGTTCGCCAATTATCCTGATAGCCTGCGGGCTCTGGCTGATGGCTACTAGGTTTTCTTCTACCAATCCGACGACACGCGATACATTCCACGCGCCATCCTACTAGATCTCGAACCTAGGGTATGTGTTTAGCTCACGAAAGTTAATGCTGGGAAACCGGCCTAAAGCTGACCGGGACTCAGGTCATCCACGGAATCCAAACGGGCCCGTACAAGAACATTTACAATCCGGAAAATTTTCACGTTCCAAAACATGGGAGTGGTGCAGGGAACAATTGGGCAGCAGGTTTCTCCGCCGGCGAGACGGTCTACGAGGAAGTTATGGAGATGATTGAACGTGAGGCAGACGGTAGTGATTCTTTAGAGGTATGTATATATGAGGCCCTGGCCTAGGCCCCGGGGGTCCCAGACTGATGGTAGGGATATATAGGGATTCATGCTTTTACACTCCATCGCCGGAGGTACAGGGTCCGGCCTTGGATCGTTCCTTCTAGAAAGGCTCAACGATAGGTTTCCGAAGAAGATTATACAGACTTATTCGGTGTTCCCGGATACGCAGAGCGTGGGAGACGTGGTCGTCCAGCCGTATAACAGTATTCTTGCCATGCGGCGGCTTACTGAGAATGCTGACTCCGTCGTATGTTCCAAAAATAATATTCCTGTGTTTGCACTAGTCGTACTGACTTTATTCTTAGGTCGTCCTGGATAATGGCGCCTTGACGCGTATTGCTGCGGATAGATTACATGTTCAGCAGCCGTCTTTTGCGCAAACGAATCAATTGGTTTGTGCTTCTATGGTCTGAAGATACGTTTGCTGACTGTGCGGAGGTGTCTACTGTGATGTCGGCTAGCACAACTACGCTCAGATACCCGGGATATATGCATAACGATCTTGTCGGAATCATCGCTTCACTAATCCCAACACCCCGGTGTCATTTCTTGATGACTTCCTATACTCCCTTTACAAGTGATATCGTAGACCAGGCGAAGACGGTCCGGAAAACTACGGTTCTCGATGTTATGCGCCGACTGCTACAGCCCAAAAACCGCATGGTCATGACAAATACCACTAAGAGCAGTTGTTACATTTCCATTCTGAATATCATTCAGGGAGAAGCCGATCCGACGGATGTAGGTTCCGCTAGTTCGCTCGTAATCCTCAAGATCTAACTCATGTGTGATGCAGGTACACAAATCGCTTCTCAGAATTCGTGAGCGTCGACTCGCAACCTTTATTCCATGGGGCCCTGCAAGTATCCAGGTCGCTTTAACTAAGAAGTCACCTCATATGCCAATGTCCCATCGTGTTAGTGGGCTTATGCTTGCAAATCACACAAGTATCGCAACCGTACGTGGAAGGCCTCCTTTTTGGTCTCGAGCCCCGACTGACGATTAGCCCTTTTGTCCGTAGCTGTTTAAACGAATCTTGGGTCAATATGACCGCCTCCGAAAGCGAAATGCGTTCTTGGAACAGTACAAAAAGGAACCCATATTTGCCAATGACCTCGGAGAGTTTGATGAAGCAAGGTGAATTCAAGTCTGCACATTTATAACAAAGTTTAACCTTCTAATAACGAATTAGAGCGACGGTGGCGGATTTAATAGCCGAGTACGAAGCTGCGGAGAGTGCAGATTATCTCAACCCCTCACCAGAGAAGGGTGCGGAGCAATCATGAGAGTGAAGGAATCTTGTACGATTACGGGACTTACGGGTGATGTCTTTCTTATGACGTGTTATGACTTGGATTTAATGCGAAATCTCACGCTGCCACTCCCATGCCTTATCTGCTGGCTACTGGAAATGAGATTCCGCGTCGTCCAAAGGCCAAGTGTACGGTACTATACAACACCCGCAGTACTCTGTAAATGTGATTCTATTCTCTGCTAGGGGAATTCCAGCATAACTGCCGAGGGGTCTTGGAGATTATACATAGGGCTTAGACTATAATCAGAGACGAGGAATCTGGGTCTTCTCTAAAGTGCATCAGATTGAGAGATGGTGGGGGGGGGGGAGTAGTTAAGCGGGTTCTCGTTGCAATCCCCCCTCCACTATTGCCGCCCAAGGTGTTCTTTCATCCTTAGACTTCTGAGCGGTTGGACTCGAATGAATTATTTGCGTGGCCGACACGCCACTTTAAAAACTCTTGACAATCCGAGCGGAGTTGAAAAAAAGGGGGGTTCCCCTGTCTTAGACACATATCCGGCCATGCTTTAACCTGATCTAGCAAAGATCTCTGTATCTTTTGTTGGTTTTCCTGGCGATCCGTTGGTGGCTTGGGGTCGAGAATCGTCTTATAAACAGCTTTGCTCGCACCCATGGTGATGCATTTTTTCCTTTCTATCATACTTGGTTAGTCAATAACCGAATTACTGTACTGGTACAGTACTCGCACATTCGCCCGGGGCGCGGGCAGCGGGGCGATATCAACTCCGTTGAGGTCAGCAAGACCCTTCAAAGTTGAAATAATTTAGCGCTTAGAGGCCAAAGGAAGCTTGAGTCAACATGCGGGCTCGTCCGGGTAGACTAGGGATAGCCTTTAGGATGGGATTTCAGAGATGTTCTACGGTACGGTACTCGTACACAGGGAATGGTTTTCGAGACCCTCGCCACTTACTGGTATCCAAAAGGATGCCAGGAAGGACCGCTTTGAGAATCCTGGGCCACACTTTATTTTGACCTCTCGGAGGGAAAACAAGTTTCACTAGATTGTGGTATGATAATATTACGAGCTCTTCTTGTCGTGAGTCTTGAGGCCTGTTGTATTATACGAGGGTTATCTAGTCATACCAGCTGCAGTATCATAGCTGACATGCATTCATACCGGTAGTCCAACCATCAGAGCTCCCAACGATCAGAGTCACTTTGGTCGCTTATTTTCTTGATCCGAATACCGGTACGGTACCGATAATGACAGATTTCCTGGTCGCCACCCCAGACAGACTGAATTTACCGTATGATATGTCCGCGCACGCCAAGGGATGAAAATTTCAACCCAGGATTCGGGTTTTGAGTACCGGTGTGTATATAAAAAACAAAGATGGCAAATGACTGTTGTCGTTTTTTCTCCAAACTCTCATACTGCCCTACCGTATTCACTCATCCATCCGGTCCAATGAGCAACTCAGAGGAGAAGCCCACTCTTACGAGTAGCAGCAGGCAGCGGTAGGGCTGAGTGAGCTAATACCGAAGTGTTTATCGCAATCCCGCTCCTGTGCTGGCCAAAGTTCCGCCATGATAATTGGAGAACGATGCAGCACCTGTAGAGTTACTGTACTACGGTAGTACCGGTATGAGTACCAGACAAGGACAATGATTTCAATGTGTCAAAAAAGTCCCCAGCCGCGCTCCGAGACTTTCTCTACGGAGACACACCATGCCGCTTAACTGTGCGTGCAAAATTGGGTTGATCCGATGATTCAAACAAGCGTCCCCGACCACGCGGGGCCAACATCTACTCGTACGGTACGGTAGTTTCGGGAGGGTTCCGCTGTCGGTAGCGTGCAGTACCGGGGCACACCGGTGCGATGTTTTTGGTTTTACCGTACTTTCTTTTCATCATGCAGGCTTGTTCTGGCCGGGGGTGGCCTTGGTGTTGTCGAATCGGTGCCTGTAAAGTCGGCTCAGCCGTGCTGAATGGATACAAGGCCAAGCAGCTGATGGGTATGATAGCTTTTCAGAATTGAACAGCCAATTCGTGTGTTGGGCAGGCTAAATTACCTAATGGCCATGCACCCTGCGGGTCTCTGGTGGGAAAGCCCCCAAAACGTGGGAGGTACCATAGAGTTTTTTTTTTCCTGATCCTGATCCAAACATTTTTTATCACTATATATTATATATATTTATCCCTTGTTTTTCGTCTCGCCTTTACTCTGCTCGGATGCTCTCGATCTGCTACATCGGGACTTTCTACCAGATTGATGAACGGGCAACTCGGGGCCAGTTGCGGTACCGTACGGTGCAGTACCGGTAACCTGCTATAATACGACACTGCTATTGGCGATCATGGTGATGACGAACATGGTATGGTGTGGTTGTGAGCAGGATACAGGGAGGTGCCGTTCCTGACTCTACGAGTACTGGACGGGCCTGTACCCACCTGTCACCGACAACCAGGCTGCAAGGGGGGTGTCATCGCTTCCTTCTCTCAGGATAGAATACCGGTAGTACGGGAGTGTCTTATCATATCCATGGAGAGACTCTGTTGTCAGCAAGCCGAGAGCCTTGCGTTACCGGGAACTCTTTGAACATTATTGACCGCCCGACGGCGCGCACCTTTCTGACGCCTCGGTGCTGGCTTTCTGTTAGCATATCTTCAGCTGCGATCCCTCCATCCACCCATCCCTCCAGGTCCCAGAGATAACGACTGGGAGGTCCCTTCGCTTCCTGTATTTCAAAAAGCATACCAACACTTCCCCATTGCTCTCCTCCTGGTTGGCAGTCAGACAATCCTCATCCCCGATATCGGCTTCCATTGGCCCAACGGAACTGATGGATCCCTTCTTTTCCACCTGGACGAGCTCCTCGCTTTCCAAGCAGCATCACTTCACTTCTCCGGCTTCCGTCGACTTTAATACCTGGTACGATTGAATCTGATGACATGCTCTATAATATCATATTTTGATCGGTTCGCTAACGACCATATACTTGTTGAAGGGGCCTAGGAAGCACCACTCGACTGGCTATCTATGGAGTCACTATCGTTCTAGCTGCCTCGTTTTTGCTGCTACAAAGATTTCTAAGTGGCGACCCTTTCTTTCCGCGTGCCGACTACAGATCCTACAATATCGTTAATCGGAAACTATTCCTGGAACTCTATGATGCGGATGAGCTGCCGAAGGCTCCCATCGAAGAATTGAGAGGTGAGGCTCAAAAGGGGCCCTATGGTTCACCCGGCTGTGGGAACTGGTTTTAACACGGTATCAAGGCACCCGCTTGAGGTTCGCATGGATCCAGGCTTCATGTTTCGGCGGTCTCGTGTCCGTCAACGCAGCTCTGCTGATCTTGCGGTGTCTACGGGGCGAGATTATAATCGATGAGGGTAGGCCCATGGTTTCCCCTATGCTGCTTTAGGGTTATGTGCTTACGTACCGGTATGTATGTGGGGATTTAGTCGCTGAACTTGTTTACTGGACATTCCTGTCCACCCTCTTTCTATACCGTTTCTACCCTAACCCCTATAGACCGACATTACAAACCCTGACATCTGTGGGGAGTCTTGTACCATTGCTGCTAATCATGGAACGTGATATATTACCTAAATTGCTTTTACATCCATCGCGTGAGAGGCTTCTTGATGTTCGCACTGGATGGGTAGTATATACTCGACTTGGGCTGACGCTAGCCATCGGTATCTTGGCTTTGGCTACGCCCCGAGTGTGGTATCCGGTAGACCCTTCAGCAGGCAGTGAACCCACTCCCGAACAGGTATGGAAATTGGACACATTATGTGGGGTTGCGGTAAGCTCTAATAGAAAGTGATAGGTTGCGTCGCCTTTCAGTTATGCCATCAGTTACTATTGGATAGAGAGCATTATACGTATTGCCTATCGCAGGGACGTTGAAGTAGAAGACTTGCCACCGATTCCCGACTATGATCGCGGGAAATTGTGGAGTAGGATGATTGCTAATCATCAACGGTCCACCACTTTCTGGACCTTGCTGTCACTCATGAAATACGAGTTGTTGCTCATGACGCTCTTTAGTTTCCTTATAGGTGCTACGCAGGTGTGATAATTTCTCTCTCGGAGAATAAAAGTATTTGCTAAGAATGCATCGTTAGTTTATCTGGCCTCTTTCCATGAAACACCTCTTGGCATATATTGAAGGATCGTCCCAACCTGTTATCACCCCTTGGGCTTTTGTCATGGGGATGTTTTTGGGGCCTCTCCTTGGCGGCGTAGCGTGGGAAGCTTATGTCTTTCAGTCCAACCGGTATGAACGCGATTGCTTGTCGAGTCGAGGGGTAGCTTGCTGAAAAATCCTAGTGTGGGTATTCGTGTTAAGGCAGCCCTCACTCAATCGCTGCTCGAAAAGACTCTCAAAATCAGATTTACTGCTGATTCGGTTAGCAAGGAAGAAAAGAAAAACACCGCCAAGACGGACAAGGGAAAGGGGGACAAAACCGAACCTGAGGAAGACCACCAGAAATCGAGGGTTGGGAGGATCAACAATCTCATGAGTTCTGATCTGGCTCAGCTATCCTCTGCTCGGTCTGTTTCCGCATGTTCTAACTTGGGGGAATCTGTTGCTGATATTTTTCTATAGTGATTTTTTCCTTGTCTTTGGATCTGTACCAATTGAGATCTTGTTTTCCATGATTTTTCTCTATGGACTACTGGGGTGGTCTAGTATAGTTGGTGTAGCTATGATGATCGTTACAATGATCATACCTGGCATACTTGCGAAACTACTGGCTAAAGTCCAAAGAAGGACTCGGTTGGCTAGCGATGCTAGGATAGAGGCGATGACTGAGACACTCAACTCTGTTCGGATTATCAAATTCTTTGGTATGGAGAAAGTTTTCCTATCGCGGATCCGCGAGAAGAGAGAGACTGAGCTATGGCTTTCTTTCCTCTCAATGGTTTACACTTTGGGATTTTATACTGTTTCGCATTTGCTGCCGATTATCAATATGGTATGTATTCACTATTGGTTAAATAGACCTTGGAGTATATTTTGACTAGGTTAGATCGTTACGTTTGGAATTTATACGGAGGTCATGAAACTGCCCCTGACTCCTAGTATCGCATTCACCTCGATAAGGTTTGTCCCCGTTAAAGCTTAGTGTGACATGTGTTGGGGGAGACACTTTCTGATTGTGTGAAATTCTAGCTTGTTTGAGATCCTTAGCCATCAGTTCTGTATGTCAACCTCAGCTTTTAAACTGAGAGTTTTACTAACAGTTACTAGCATGGGTGTCCCATGTCACCCGATCACTGATATCAGCCTTCATTGCATTCGATCGTGTCGACAAATTCTTGATCGAAGAAGAGGAACTCGAGAGGGTAGAGCAGATTGAAGGCACCGCAAAGAGAGAAATTGGACCCTATCTCAAAAATGCAACACTTTCCTGGTCTATGCCTGGATCGGGAACGGATGATGGCTTTAGACTCGCTAGTATCGACGTTGAGTGTGTGTATGGCGGATTAACTGTCATTGCGGGCCCCGTGGGCTCCGGGAAGAGTTCATTCCTGCTCGGGCTTTTGGAGGAGATGCGGCTTTTGAATGGCGAAAGGTTTTTGCCTCGTGGCGATGGGGTTGCTTACGTTGCTCAAACAGCTTGGTTGCAGTCGTTAACTATTAAAGATAATATATTGTTCGGTAGTCCATATGAAGAAAAGAGGTACAATGCTGTTCTCGAGGCATGTGGTCTGTCAGAGGACATAGAGAAACTCGACGCGGGCGACCTTACAGAGGTATTTAAAGAATCCATGGCCGGTGTTGCGCCATAACCGCTAATATTCTGAACTAGGTCGGCGAGCAAGGGGGTAAGAAACTCGACGGGCGTAGGTTCGTGTAAGGATAGTGCTGATCTCTCTAGTAACCTTATCCGGAGGTCAAAAAGCACGATTAGCGTTGGCAAGGGTATGCTTGCCCGGTTTCCCGCCATGGCCCGGGGAATTCTGCTAACGTGTCCAGGCTGTTTATTCACCCGCGCAAACCGTTCTCCTTGACGACGTACTTTCAGCATTAGATGCTGGCACCAGCAAGTTGGTTTTTGAAAAATGTATCAAGGGCGAAGTATTGGCTGGCAGGACAGTAGTTCTGGTCACACATCAGTATGTGCTGAATGAACACCACTACGGAGCCTTGAGCTAATAGGCCCTTCAGCTTATCACTCGTTTCACCAGCCGCCAAGAAAATTATTGTGCTCGCCAACGGTCGGGTAGTTTCGGATAGTAGCCCTGAAGCACTTTCCGATGATGCAATTGAACTCTTGAGAGAAAATGAAGAAGCTGATATAGTGACCAACGATGTGGCACTGGTCGAGCTAGTCGAACAGCCGATAGAAGCGATAGTACCGGAAGCGAAGCCGAAGAATTCTGGAAAGCTTGTTGCTGAAGAGGCTCGCAACAAGGGAAGAGTGCCAAAAAAGCTAGTGTTTGAATACCTTAGGTATTTTGGGCCATTGATTATCACACTTGTCTTGGTTTTCATTAGCATGTTGGATAAAGTGGTCGAGTGAGTGTCCCCTGGGCATTCTTCACCGCGGTTTATTCACTAACAATATGAAGCTTGGTTGATACGTTTTATATTGGCCTTTGGTCTAGTGGGTTGCACTTGGACATAGATTTCTCATCAGGCCAAGTGAGCTAACTACCTCTCTAGACGAATACTCCAAACCGGGCCCGGTTGACGTTAAGTGGTGGCTGGTAAGAGCATGAACTGTTTCCAAATGTTTTCTTAGCGCTAACTTGTTTTAGTCGGTGTATGCAGGTAAAGATGATACTGTCCGATAGGTAATACCGGTGCAAATACGCTGACCGAGATCAATAGCTTTGTTGATTGGAACATCAATTTTCAATACCTTGGTCTACAGCATTTGGTATTTCTTCGCTTGGGTAGGGGCAAGGAGAATTCATGAGGAACTGGTATCTGCAGTTTTGTACTCTCCGATACGGTTTTTCGACACTACTCCCGTTGGAAGAATAATCAATCGCCTCTCAAACGACATCGCGTAAGTCCTCCTCGGTTCCTCCTCCCCCAGCGGTCTCGGCTGACAATAGTAGCGCTCTCGATAATAACTTGGGTGCATACGTAAATATTGTGCTTGATCAACTGCTTGACATAGTATTTAGAGCGGTTGTCATGACCGGATTGTTGCCAGCCTTTTTTTTTCCAACAGTCTTGGTTTCCTTTTTCGGGATCGCGTGCGGTGAACTGTAGGTTTGCCACTCGTCCTGCGTGATCATTTTTCTGACAGAATTTAGTTATGTTCGTGCCCAAATAGGTGTCAAGAGAATTATCTCTGTCAAGGAGTCCCCCTTGATTTCGCACTTTGGTGACACAATTTCTGGTATTGTCACGATTCGGGCTTTCTCTTGTCAGGAGCGCTTTCGCGAGGAAAATATTAAGAGGATTGATGATTTCACACAACCGTGAGTTCAGCTCCCTCGAGATCCTTAGGTTTATGTATTGACCGGTCTAGAAATGAGGTCAATTATAACCTGAATCGATGGATTGGAATCCGTACCAGTGTCTGTACTTCGATCATTGGTGCCGCTGCTGGAATTATAGCTCTTACGACAAAGGGCTCTTCCCCCGGTATGATTGGGTTTAGTATGTCAAATGCCTTAGCCTTTAGCTCTTCGATCCTTTTTGCTGTGAGGTATTTCAATTTACTCGAGGTGGAACTCAATTCCTTCGAACGTGTCAAGGAGTATATCGAAATGAAGCAGGAGCCTTCATCAAGGCCCGAAGCGGAGCCTCCCGCTGCATGGCCCACTCAGGGTGACCTCAAGGTTACCGAGCTCTCAGTAAAGTATTCTGAGGACGGCCCGGAAGTCTTGAATAAGATCAGCTTCGAAATCAAGCCGAGCGAAAGGGTGGGTATCGTTGGAAGGACCGGAGCCGGAAAGAGTAGTTTGGCTCTTAGTCTTTTACGTTTCACTGAAATATCCAATGGTAGCATAGTCATCAATGGATTGGATGTTCAGAAAATCAACCTCGAGGCTCTGCGACAGCGCGTTACAATCATTCCGCAGGACCCTGTCTTATTCTCTGGCACTATTCGGACTAATCTTGACCCTTTTGGTGGCCTGGATGATACGGAGCTTCAGGCCGCCCTTGATGGAAGTGGGTTGGCGGGTGACAAAATGGATGGAGTTGACAGCGGCATTGCATCCGCTGCCACTTCTGGTACTGCGACCCCAACAGAGGCGGAATCTAGTGCAGCGCCAAAAAACAAGAAAATTGGACTTGACACCCAGATTACGTCCGGTGGTGGAAACCTATCCCAAGGGCAGAGACAACTACTAGCATTCGCTAGAGCCCTCATTCGGAGGTCAAAGTTGGTAATATTTGATGAGGTAAGCAGCCACAGCACCTACGAGCCATTTCTTTTGGTCGGCTTCAAATAGTTTCCCGAAATCTCCTGCGAAATGTTAATGTTAAGAGTAGGCAACGAGCTCGACCGATTTGAAAACGTGAGACTCTTAATTGGAATGGTATTTCATCTTGGCTAACAGGTTTAACAAGAGACGAACGAATTCAAGAAACCATACGGACGAGTTTTCCCGATTCAACTTTAATAACAATCGCTCATAGGCTACGTAGGTTCCTCTCGTATTGAGCCATAATACTTGAAGTTTTTTGCCTTTTTCCTGTCATGCTAACCCCCTATCACACACAGGCACTGTGATGTCCTTTGACCGTATAATTGTATTAGACAATCTCGGAAATGGCGGGGAGATAGTGGAGTAAGTCCCGTTGGAATTCGTATTGTAAGAGTCTGTTTGCCGACTAATTTGTGAAGATTTGATATCCCACTCAATCTGCTGCAGAACCCAGAGGGCATGCTCTACAACCTAGCACGCAAGAGCGGGGAGTTTGATGAATTGCTGAAGTTAGCAAAGGACGGGGTTGAAGCCAGATAACCTGCTGGAGGTTCTATGCTTTTTTTCTTCTCCTTATAAGTTATAAGAAACCAGCTTCTGTTTAGTTTGCCATACTCGAGTAATAGATACCTTTTTTACGTTGCGCACTTTGGGGTTAGACTTTCGTGGCTAGAATACCGATATTACTCCGCTTTTGTGAATGTATTTTGTGGTTTCATTGTGATGGCAAGGGTGCGGTTACCGCTGGCCGATCACCGTCGTAGCGGAAAATCTTGTGAAATCCACTGTCTTGGTCAGCCCCCTGAGAAGGATGTGTTCCCCTGATATAGTAAAAGATCGGCCGGCTAGGTGTGTTAGATCTCGCTAACCGGTATTCGCAATTCTGTTAACCTGCCAAACTAAACCTATAGTGGGATGACGGGCGGCCGGGGGTTGTGAATTTCGCGGGATCAAGGTATCATACTTCCCCAGGAATCGTGTGAGAGACCATGGCAGCATAAAAGCAGCCCCATCCTACCAGCCACCCCTCCACCAACTTGCCCCTCCCACCTCAGCACAACAAATAAATCTCATTCCTCTGGAATTATTGCTTCGTTCTCACCACCATCGTCACTAAATATTTAGTTTAGATCGTCCCACAGAGTTCCATAGCTTCGCTCCGCCAATAACAGCAATGTCATCGACCGAAGGCAAGGTGAGAAATCAAAGTTTTGCGCAACAAGGGCTTGCCTCCAACAGTTGGGCTCGTCTAACCAATTATAGACCATTACCTGCAGAGCTGCTGTCGCGTGGGAGCCCGGAAAGCCGCTTTCTATCGAGGAAATCGAGGTCGCGCCCCCCAGGGGGCATGAGGTCAGAATCAAAATCCACTACACTGGAGTTTGTCACACCGGTAATGATTTACCTCACCGGATAATACAAGCTTCCGACAAGACTGAGACTATGTATTACAGATGCATACACTCTCTCCGGGAAAGACCCTGAGGGTGCCTTCCCCATTGTCCTTGGGCATGAGGGTGCCGGAATTGTGGAGTCGATCGGTGAGGGCGTTACCAATGTGAAGGTGGGAGATCACGTTGTTGCACTATATACCCCTGAATGCCGTGAATGCAAGTTCTGCAAGTCTGGAAAGGTAGTCTTTTGGCCTACCCCCCCCCCAACAAGATATTTAAACTAACGGGTGGGTGTGTAGACCAACCTGTGCGGCAAAATCCGCGCCACCCAAGGGAAGGGTGTTATGCCCGACGGAACATCTCGGTTCAGGGCCAAAGGCAAAGACCTCTTGCATTTCATGGGCACATCCACCTTCAGCCAGTATACCGTGGTCGCAGATATTTCAGTCGTTGCCATCACCTACGATGTATCCATGGAAAAAACCTGCCTCTTGGGCTGCGGTATTACAACTGGATACGGAGCTGCAGTCGTTACGGCAGGTGTCGAGAAGGACTCCACTGTAGCTGTTTTCGGCGCAGGCTGTGTCGGCCTCTCGGTAATCCAGGGTGCTGTGAAGTGCGGTGCCAACAAAATCATTGTCGTGGACGTCAATGACAAAAAGGAAGAATGGGGTAAGAAATTCGGCGCAACCCACTTTGTCAACCCATCCAAAATTGGCAACCAGACCATACAGGAAAGGCTTATTGAAATGACGGACGGTGGCCTGGACTACACATTTGATTGTACCGGAAATGTTCAAGTGATGAGAGCAGCCCTGGAGGCATGCCACAAGGGTTGGGGTCAGTCGATCGTGATCGGCGTCGCTGCCGCCGGCCAGGAAATTTCTACAAGGCGTTAGTCTCTCCTAAAGCCTCGGTGATACTACTATTGCTTAAGGCTTAACTGCTGGATTTACTTTTGCTGACCACATATATACACTTGTTTCCCACAACAGCATTCCAGCTAGTCACCGGGCGTGTCTGGAAGGGTTGCGCCTTCGGAGGAATTAAAGGTCGTACTCAGCTTCCCGACCTGGTTAGGGACTACACGGAAGGAAAACTGAAAGTGGACGAGTGTAAGTATGCAGACAACTCCCAACCCTATTGTATATTTCATAAAGGTTGCGAAAGGGAGCTCTTTTTTTTTTCAGAGCTCGATTGCGCCATAGCGTTAGCGCCCACAGGGAGCCATACATAAAGAATCAGATATACCCGTACTTGAATTCTCAAGTCCTGTGGCTTGCCAAGCGCTAATTAAACAGAGAGCTTTAAAAAAAAAAGAATTCGCAACCTTCAGGAAATCTACCGTACAACACAAGTGCACTTCTTAGGCGAAAAGAGTTGGGGGGTTATCGGAATTGGGAGAAATTTGACTGACTGGTCTCGTTTATGATATAACTCCTTGCAGTTATCACCCACCGTGAGCCTCTCGGTCAAATCAACAACGCATTCGACCAGATGAAGGCGGGTGACTGCATCAGGTGAGTAAACCCTTGTTATTAATCGTTCTCATGCAGTGCTAACCTGGGACTGGGTTCTAGATGTGTCGTCAACATGCAATAAAAAAGGGTTCAATTTGAGATATTGAATGGGGCTGCTTGATTTGCCGGTCTACCGCTCTTTTCTTCCTCTTTTTTTCCCGCCATGTGGCGGTGGTGGATATTCCCTCTTATCATAGTTTTACGCTCTGGGGTCTGGCCATTTCAAGCCCGATGTGGTCTCTCCACACTTTTCTTTGTCTCTCTTCTTTCCTTTTTTCCCCCCTACTTCCGTCCTTCCCCATACTACAGTACACGAGCGCCGGTCCGTACTTTTGCCATACCGATGCCGTATGACACGATCTTCCACACGGGAATTTGAGTTTTTTTTCTTTTTTCCCTTGTTGCCCTTCCATCCCATACTGTACTCGAGTACCTAGCACTTGGGTGCTCGGCCACGTACTGTACGACAAGTGAAAGACAAAATATTATACCATGCAAGAAAAAAGCGACGAAGGTTTCAATCTCTCCTGTGGAGGCGCAGTTTGTACTAGTACAGCAACTACCCGTCATGGGTTGGCCCCAGTACCGGCGTGATATTCGAGCCAGTTAAAAGTTAAAAATAAACAGTAAGCTGCGAGTACTGTATCCAGGGTTTTGCGCCGTATGCTACGAGTAGAGATCTGATTGTCACGTGCATGGCATCGGAAAGCGATCTAGGTGATGGCTGGCTGGTTGCGAGTGGCGAGTGCTTCATGCAAGCGGCATGCCCCAACGGACAGGAATTTCGTCTAATCGGATCGGAAAATCTGCACGATCCAACAACGATCAATCCGGGGGAGAGGCACAGTTCCCAGACGGGGAATATTAGTGGAATATTAGTGGTTGGGAACAATGCCGTAGGTATGTTCCGGTGCGGTACCCGTACCAGGTGCTCGAGTACAGGTATGATACTCGACTTTTCTCAAAGTCTCAAGGATGGGAAATAAACAAGTGCTTAACTCATGGTGTAATGGATGGAGAAAGAAAAGGAGAAGAAGAAGAAGAAGAGGGAGGTGACTGAATCAGTCCGATGCTTTAACTGGGTAGTCTACTTTGCTCGTTTCTTTCCCTCTTCCGCGTGGCTTTGGGTTGGCACAACGCTATAACTGCATTGCACTATCGAGCAGCTAGCGCAGGATACGGCACCATATCACAACGCATGGAAACAAGCTGCTGACCGACCAACGGTAGGGACATCTTCCGCAAGCAGCTGCTCCGAATGGTGTCGCCTAAATTGAGGCTGCCATGGTACTGGACGGGTACGACACTGTACGAGTACGGTAACTGCGAGATAATGCGATCATCCGGCGTGATGTTACACATCGTACTGTGTACTGTACCGCGCTTTGGGCCCACCAGGATAGTGAGAACAACCTGCCGGTGCCAGTGCTGTGAATACAAAGCCAAAGGCGATGATCACGGTGCCGGTACCCGTTATGCTATTGCATGCCGCCCACATCCAGGCGAAGGGGGGCAAACTTTGGTGGTATGCGATAGCAGTCCTTCTTAAAAATGCTTCGACACCGAGAGCATATACCGTGCACGGAGCAGCACACCGTCAAGTGCCCGGCTTGTGCGGTAATGCACCGATACGAGGGTCAATTCATACCCGGAAGGATGCTGCGGTTTCCATTACGTCGTGTCCACAGGGCGGCGGATATAATGTTATCTTGATACCGGTAGCCCCACTTGGTTTACCGGGCGGGTGAGAAGCTCTCGTGTGCCATAATAAAAATATGACATTATGGTGTCTGCCCGGGATCTCGTGGATTCCCGGCGCGGCTTGGATGAGGGTGGCGATGATGAGCAACGGGAAAGGTGACCGGCATCCTTTTTGCCTTTTCTCCCTCAGCTTGGCGAGGGTTTTGTTCCTGCTACCGTTACTGTGGGAGTGTTGTGCCGGATGCTGTAAATGGGGTACCGTGACAGGCATGATGGTTAGGGTACGAGTACCGGTACTCATGTATGATACGATACGCAGTTCCAACCTTATCACTAGCAGCGGGAACGGGGAACTGTGTACAGTACAAGTACCGGTATCAAGCCCAACGACCGCGAACCCTCCGAAACTCCCCACCCCGCCCCCACACACATACACTCCAACATCGGACCTAAAGCCACCCCTGGATGGGTGGCTTTTTGCCTTCTCCTTCTTTTGCTTTGCGTGAGAGAGTGTGTGTGGTAGTTGTAACATACCGGTAATACCGGTGACTGGAGACCAGAAGTGTTTGATGTGGTTCGAGAAAGAACAAGCCTTTTCGGAATGTGAAACCAGGGATCGGGCAAGACACCCAGCCCAGCCTACCGCCCGAAATGCGTGAGGCAGATCACACATACGCCCAATCACAGAGCGCCGCAACCCCCGGGGGTGCAGTAGCGAGTGAACGGCTGCCCATCCTCACATCCTTCATCCCCCATCCTCCTCCCCCTCGTCCACACGTTCCCGATGTCCATCATCATCCCCCTTCCGACGAAGACTGTCATAACGTTGTCCTCACCGCAACCCGTAGACTTATAGTATGGGCACAGTACAGCTACCGGTACCAGTAGTACCGTATTCGATAGGTTGAACTACAGTTAGAGTCGTGCTCTTGTTCCTACCATTGCGCACCTACCCTTCCCGTTAAGGTCGGAGGAGGGCTTTGCTGTTCCCCTCAGCGCGCTTTGGGCTGCTTAATGAGCCGAGGAATTTTGTCTTAGCTAGCGCTACCAGATATCTTTTAGTACTGTACCAAACACCTGCCTACCGATATCCCTACCTTGCCTACGGGGGAAGTACGGTGCTTGCACTGTACTGGTACCTGTACTTACGCCATAGTGCACGCTCTAACCCAACCACATGCACCTCTACTGCCACGCTGCCTAGGTACTTGCAGTACCTAGCTGCCTACATACAGGCACTCGAGTACATATCTGTGTATTTCTCCCCCCCCCCCTTCTGAAGCTGGCTCTGAACCGGTTGGGTAAGCTCAAGCCTTTCACACTCACGCACCCACACCGCGCACACATATCTTCGACGAGGAGAGCGGGCGACTACAGGTACGGCACATACGGGGGAAAACGATCGTACCCCCCAATTCTCGGACTCTACCCTGCCTTACCCCACCCTCTCTCCTGCCCCCCCCCCCCCTCTCAACCATTCATTGCTATTTGTTTGTTTTTTTAAGATTCCCTTTTTTGCCCTTTGCTTTCCCAAAACCATACCGTACCGATCCCACCACCCCTCCTGACCCCCGTTAACTGGCCAAACCAAGCTCACACTCCTGCGTTCCGGTCCGGTCTTGGTCTGTAGCCCAAGCCCTTTTTTTTTTTCACTGCACCGGATCATACATACTTTCATCATTTCCGCCCTTTTTCAATTTTTTTTTTTTGGTTGAGCTAAGTTTGTCACTGCTTCGCTGTGCCTGTTTGTCCTCATTGCATCCAACGAACCCTCGAGAAATTTATAACACCAAGCTTCCATCTGCCCGGTCTTGTTCATATTTTGACTACATTCTCTTTTTTTCTTCTTCCTTTTGTTCCCTCTTTTCTCCTCCCCTCCTCAGGCCATACACGCCTTTAGATCAATTGAACAGGAAGCCGGACGGTTCACTACATAAAGTTACATGAACACATCCGGGTCGTCTTCTGGTATTATTCTACCGACTAGTAACGGCCGTGGTTGTGGATTAAGTACGCTGGGTATCCCCCATTTCTTGTCCTTATAATATCTACCGTTATGAATTATAGAGAGCACGAGGAGCCGTTGCTGGGTTCCAAGATGAATCCTGGTTAGCTTTGCCTTTCCCTACCTACTCTAGTCTTTGTAGTGAGGGTTTGCGGTTGACATTGACTTTTTCGGTTAGGCACCACGGATGTCGGGCCGGAAGCCTTGAGGTTCCCGCAGGCTATTGCCCATAGAGGGTGAATACTTGGCTCCCCCACAGCAATTTTGTTGTCCGCACGATTGACTGACGGGAGAATTGGGGACAGGTTTAGAGCTCAGTTTCCGGAGAACACTTTGACAGCTTTTGAAGGAGCTGTGAAGGCTGGCGCTCATGCTATTGAGACCGGTCAGTTTACCTGGATCAAGCTACGGGAGGTATGATCACTAAGATTTGTGGTGAAAATTTAGATCTGCATTTGTCAAAAGATGGTGTGGTCATGATATCTCACGTATGTCTTGGTTCGAATCACGAGCAGAGATATATGGGCCCGGATTACTAACTCGGTTACTAAAGGATGCAACCCTGAAACGGTGTTTTGGCGTTGAGGGAAAACTCATTGACTGCGATTATTCATATCTTAAGGCTCTACGGACATTGGAGGCTCCACATGTTCCTATGCCGACACTGAAGGAAGTCCTCGAGTTTATGTGCCAACCAGCGGTTCTGGACTTGTGGCTATTGCTGGATATAAAGGTGGACAATGATGCCGAAGACATCATCAGAGAGACCGCTTCTGCAATCCATTCAGTGAATCCAAGCCGAGATTTCTGGGCGAACAGAATAGTCCTTGGATGCTGGACACTAAATTTTTTACAAGTATGTGGGCCTTCTGCCCACAACTGGGTTTGGTTTTGTTAGGATTGGTTTTGCTGACAATGTGTACCAGCTTTGTGACTATTACTTACCGGGGTTTCCAATCACTGTACGCTTGAAAACTCTAAATCGCTATTCTATAAGGCCTATTTGAGCCATTACTAACAGTTTTTTTTTGGCGCGAGGGCAGCACATTGGGTTTTCGATTCCTTATGCAAGGGAGTTTCTCAAACATCCGGGAGTTTCGTTCAATCTTTTCCATGCAGTCCTTTCCGGCAGGAAAGGCGCAAAGTTCATGAAAGATGCCCGAGCGGCAGGAAGGGAGATCTATGCGTGGACCGTGAACGACGAGCAAACCATGAGGTATACAACAAATCTCTCCACAGCCTTCTTCTCCAAGCTACTTTTGGCAGGAATACAGTTTGAGCTTACTTGCTGTGGGTCGGTTGATTAGATGGACGATTCGCAATGAAATCGATGGTATTCCCCCTTCTCCTCCACTGCTTTCTCCCTTGCCGTTTCGGGAGCACGACCTAACGATTAAATAGCGATCTGCACTGATGACCCTATCAAATTTCTTGGGTAATTTTTCTCTCCCCTGTTTCCCTTAATGTGATGTGACCGAGCTTTGTCGCTTACGAGATGTTTCTATGCGTTCAGCATCTGTGACGGATACCCAGGCGGTTGCTCTACAGGTTATCTGGCTCTTCAAAGAACTTGGCAGATTCCGATCATGCAGTTATTTGCTTGGTTTATATCCATCGGCTTCCGATGTCGTTACCGATTTAAGCCGAAAAACAAGAATGGGTCCTTTCCCTGAGCATACTTGTCAACAATTATTTTCCATAAAATGGGGGTATCATATTAGCGTTTGTGTTCTTTTCATTCCCGTACTTATATGATTCTATGCACATAGGCTTTTTGTTTTGGGAGGGAATTTTTGCAAGTCTCAGGTGTTTTGTTTGTGTGTTATTTTTTTTATGGATTTCTTCTTTATCTTCGGGCACGGGTTTTATATTGGGGTTTAGTGCAAGCACTAGCACACAAACCCATTGCGCAATACAGACGGGCAAGAGGAAATGGTGAAAGCTTAGAGCTATCTGGCTGTATAAAGGGGATTGAAAAAAAGTAAGAGGTATGATATCATGTCCACAACACCCAGCCGTAGTCTACCGGTATAAGGGCTGAAGTTACCGCTATTGGCACTAAAATAGAAGGCAAAGGAGAATTTACTTCAAGTTAGGTGAGACTTGTCTTGGACTTTTTTTTTTCTTTTTTTTCTTTTCTGCTGTGAAGTGTTGGTGGTTTATTTGTTTGCCTTCTTGCTTGCTTCCGACTAAGTTAAATAGTCTAATACCGTAGTACCGGAATAATATTATAATAATAATATTACAATATTATTATCCTTTAGCACCCGGTACCTCGCCAAGACGGGGGCGCTGTTTAAGTTCGGACGGAGTCTCGCACCCGAAACGACCGAGGGGGATTCTACACACAACCACCCAAAATTTACACTTCTCTACCCATGGTACTTCTATGAGCATTGTCTCTCGACTGAGAGAGCATCGAGTGGAGGAAAATGATTCCTCCATTTACTTATACGCACGGGTGCTGTACCGTACGGAAGGTTGGTCCCAAGTGTCCAGTACTGTACTCGTACCGTATGATACGGAATCATATTATCCTCGCTGTGGTGCCATATCTCAGTTTGGTTATGGTGTCACACCATACCCTTGTTAACTCAGTAAGTATCATAATTTACGGTAGTACTGGTGTCTAATTCTACCTATCATATCATACCAAAGCTTTTTTTTTTACCCACCCGATACCTACAAAGGAGGCGTAAATGGTTGGTCCTCTTTCACCATGGGGCAGGGCGGGGTGGGTGGGGGTTTTGCCTGCTACTGCTATAATACTATCATATACTCACGGCGCGCCGTATCCATCCAAGTCTACCCCGCCAACCCAATCTTGACCCCGCCAAACCAATTTCAATCCTCACCAACCTCAACCTCAACCTCAATCACAACTTCATCTTCAACTTTAACTCCCACCCCAATTCACCACCACCACCTCCCCTCCCCCCCAAAGGCAAGAGTGGAAAAAGGAAAAGGACGGGAAAAAAAGAAATGGCGCCAAAACCCATCATTGCTCCCTCAATCCTCGCCTCTGACTTCGGCAACCTCGCGCACGAGTGTTCCCGGATCATCAAATCGGAGGGTGCAGACTGGCTACACATCGACATAATGGATGGGCACTTTGTCCCGAACATCACCATCGGCGCGCCCGTGGTAACCTGCATCCGCCACAGCGTTGGCAAAAGCGAGGATTGGGCGAAAGGTGTTTTTGACTGCCATATGATGGTTGCTGAGGTACTCTCTATTTCCTCCCTCCCCACAAGCGGAGATGTGCTAATGGAGTGTGGCGCATAGCCGCAAAAATGGCTCCAGGACTTCAAAGATGCTGGGTGCGATCTTTACTGCTTCCACTACGAAGCGGCGGAGACGTCGAAGGATCCCAAGACCCCGTCCACCGAATTGATCAGGAATGTTCATGCGTTGGGGTTGAAGGCGGGCGTTGCGATTAAGCCTGGTACAGAGGTTGATGTTTTGTATCCGCTTTTGGACGGGAGTGGGGAGAAGCCTGATGTTCGTTTCCCCCCTATATGTCTATATGTCTATCATCCTTTGGACTAACCCGAGTTATACAGATGGTACTAGTAATGACGGTAGAACCGGGCTTCGGAGGACAAAAGTTCCGTCCCGAGTGCATGCCTAAGGTAGAGGCTCTCAGGAAGAAATATCCGGAGTTGGATATCGAGGTTGATGGCGGGTTGGGATTGGGAACTATTGACCAGGCAGCGGAAGCCGGCGCCAATGTGATTGTTGCGGGGACGGCAGTGTTTGGGGCGCAGAATCCTAAGGAGGTTATTGAGAAGCTCAGGGAGACAGTGCAGAGGAATTTGTCCAAGTGAAAAGAAAAGAGGAGGGTGTTGGAGTTTTCTATTATTTTATCCTTTCCCCTTTCTCCTTCCTTCCTTCCGCTTTCTTCACTTTTTGCAAAGATGTCTTCTTTTGGACGGGGTGCGCTCCCCCACACAGGTTGAGTTTAGATGCCAGCTGGTTGGCTTTTAGGAATGGCTTCTAAATTATTGATCGAACTTTTGAGGTGAATTATGGACTGTACAATAGAAGGTTGGGGAAATATATATAAAATAAAGGATGGCGCTAGGATGTAGAAAGGGGTGTGGCCGGGGGTTAGGCGTTTATCGCTTCCTGACCCTCGCCCATTTGTTCCTCTTCACCATCCCACCTTTACCCATCCTAGCCCTCTGTAACTCCAACTCTCGCTCAGCTTGTTTCAACTCGGCCTCCCGATGCTTGCGAGCCTCTAATTCCCGTTCCTTCCCTTCCCTCGCTCTCTGCAATTTCCTCTTCGCAAGTGCTTCCTCCTTTCTCCTTGCCTTCTCCGCCTCAATATCCCCAGCGCTCTTCCTCCTCTTCCTCAGCCCCTCCCCAGCAGCCTTCTTTTTAGCCTCAATATCCTCAACTTGCTCCTTCCTCATCCTATTAAACCTCCTCTCGACCATCTCCTTTGTAGTCCCAAAATAAACCTCGGGCCGAAACCCCCTCGCCTCTTCTTCTCCATCCACAAAGACCACATGCTTCCCTCCCCCTCCCGTGCCTGCATCCCCACCCTTATCCTTCAACACCAATCTCTCCCCCAACCTCTCAATCTTCTTCCTCTCCACGGCGCTTTGTAACCGCAAATACCCCGCATCCTGCGTCTTTAACAACTTTACCACATCATTGCTGAGCGGGCCCTCGTCCTGCCGCGGTGCGAGGTGGATTCCGCCGTCCCGTGTGCGGGCGTTGACCATTGCAAAGTAGAATTCATCGGGATTGCGCTGCGTGGCCTTCTGCCTGAGGGTCTTGAGTTTGGCCTTCTTAGTGTTGAAGTCGCGGGCGCGCAGGACGTAGTCTTTTTTCTTTTCAAGGAGGCCGTATTTTTGGCGGGAGGAGGGTTGGGAGCGTTCTTTGTGGTTTCGCCGCTGTGGATGATTAGCCAGTATAGGAGTGAGAAGGGAGGGGGAAGAGGAGGGGCTACCTGGACGGCGTTACGCATGGAAGACATTTTTGGAGGGACTTTTTCTTTCTTCCTATCTTTTCTGTGTTCTGTACCTTGTATGTATGGTAGTCCGGTGAATGGGGTGAGTTTAGTGGTAAAGCCCAAGGTTAGCCGTGGAAAAGTGCTGGGCAATGGGATAATTGAACTTGGAGTCAAGTAGGGTTACCCGGATTTGACATTTGTCAAATCTAATCTTATCGATTTCGACTTTCTGCAACCTGGCAACAGCCTTAATTTAATTAGAGCCTTCTCTAAGTATGATACTAACTACCGAATACAATGATGTCCACAGCCACCACCGCAATCCCGCAAGACCCCCGAAATAGAGACGCCCGGGTTGAGGACTACTTAAATGATAAATTCCAAACACTCGGCGATCTAGAAAGCCTTGATGAGATCCTGAATGCCGTTCAGACCCAACAATCACAGCTTCGCACACAGGTATGACTAGACTGGCCAGCCCCCCCCCCCACCCACCCAAAACATCTCTAACTAACTTACGGAATTCCAAAAGCTCCAATCCGCCGAAACCCGAGCTGAAAAAGCCCGGGCCGCCGCCTCCGAGCACTCCCACAACCTCCTGATCCAAGCGCAACTCTTCCAGCAGAACCAAGACGACATCGACCGCCGCCTGCAGGCAACTACATCCTCAGACACGGTCCAAGATGCCGCCGCAAAATTTGAGTCGAGTATGGAGAAACTCCATAGATTGGATGTAGCGGAAGGATACGTTTCTCTGATCCTCCACGTCCACCAACTATCCGATGAAGCGAGGGAGGGGATACAGAAGGATCCGAAGCTAGCGTTGGCGCCGTACAATAAGCTCCAGAGAGTATCGAAAGAGCTAAAGTCCCGGCACAGAGAGATGGAGGATGTAGCGGTGCATTTGGTAGGCTATGTTGAGAAGACTACAGGGCTGCTGTGGGATGAGATGAAGAACTGTCTTTCCGGGCAATTCGGAGAGGTTCTGAGCAAGATCAACTGGCCGACCGTGAGCGCGGACGTTAGTAACGCGCCGGGGTTCGGGAAGGCCTTTGAGAAGCTCCTTGTCCTGCAGGAGCCGGGGATTGAGACTGGACTCGAGGACAACCCGTTACTGCCCATGGAAGTGCTGGTGAAGCCGCTGGAGTTGAGGTTTAGGTATCATTTTGAGGGAGACCGTCAGACGAATAGGATTGACAAACCGGAGTGGTTCCTCGCGCATTTGTCCTCGCTGGTCACGACGTACACTCCGTTTTTACTATCCGCTATTCAGCCATTACTCACATCCTCGGCGAATCCGAAGATCGCGCAGCGGGATGCGGTTAACGAGTTTATCACCGCTTTGCTCCCCGTGCTCAGACGGAAGATACATCACTTACTCCCGCAGATACTTGACCAGGCGCAGTTGCTTAGTCACTTCATTCATGAGATGATCAAATTTGACACGGAGCTTCGGGAGGTGTTTGGATACATGCCGTATGGATGCACGGATGGGGAGTGGAAGGGCGTTACGCATGAGGTGTTAGTTGTCGAGGGTGGGTTTGTGGGGTGGATTAAAGTTGAGAAGGAATGTCAGTATCTGCACAGCTCACTTGTGAGGGTTGAGCTGATGGGGAATCTTATAGTTGCGCTGTCAAGATATCATAATATTCTAGACGCGGAAGACGCCTGGATTATTGACTACGAAAGTGTTGAGCCGAAGGAGACGAAACCTACGAGGTCGGCTATTCGGTTAAGAGATTTGTTGGAGACTGTTACAGGTACACTCCCTCTTTCTGGGTGCGATCCGAGGGTTTCTTCGTTGATTCTGAGTCCGGACAGAACGATACCGGCCTTTAACGTCGTTTACACAGCGACTTCGCTTCCTGATTGATATACAAATCTCTGTTCTAGATCAGTATCATGACCGACTTCGTTCCAGTGTCGAAGCTTTTAAGATGCTTTCTTCATCCATTGCTCGAGCTGTGCAGGGGACTAGCAAGGAAGAGGTACAATCTCTTACTGGAATTGGTGGCTTGGAGAGACTTTGTAAGGTTTATGGGAGTGCTATGTTCATGGAGAATTGTATGAGGGATTGGGGTGAAGACATCGTAAGTCTACAAATTTGTACTACATGGCATGCCCAGACTAATTAGTGACCAGTTCTTCCTAGAAATATGGGAAGAGCTACAGGAGCGCGCCAGGAAAGCGCAACAAAATAATGCTACTCAGAACCTGGCGGGAACTATGAATGTCCAGGAGGTTGCGAGCCTCACAAGCAGTGCCGTAACCTCCGGAGAGGAGGATGGTGCACTATTCGATGAGACTGCAGGCTCTTACAAAGCTCTCCGGACCACAACAGAAGACATGATCATCGATCTGTTAATTAGGAGCATCAAAGAAGAATTAAGAGGTTACTCTAAAATGTCAGCCCCACCTCATTCCTTGCCGCCCTTACCCTGCTAACCCCAGGCAAACAGAACACTCTGGTCGTCAATAACCTCCGACCCCTCAACCCCAAGCACTATATCCCCAGAAATGGTCCAGCCCGCAACCGCCACAAACACGTTCCTCTCTTTCCTCTTTAAAAGCGTTGCGCCAGCAGTCTTCAAGCGGATATACCGCAAGTTTGCTGCTGGGATCCAAAATTACCTCTGGGACAACATACTCATGCGTAATCAATTCTCACTTGCCGGTGGTAAGCAATTCACTACGGATGTTGGCGAGTTGTTGAATATTTCCGGGAGGTATATTGAAGACCCTGAGGGTTCGATGAAGAGAGTTCGGGCTGCTTGTCTGTTGCTCACGCTTGAGGATGGGCAGGAGGAGGTGAAGCTAGGATTGAAGGAGGTTGTACACAGGGTTTTTGAAGACAATGATAAGGCGAGGGGTATATTGGAGGAGCTGGGGCTGGTTGGGTGTGTTAATACTAGTGAGGTTAGGGGGGTGTTGCAGAGAAGAGTTGAGGCGTGGGCCTAGAAGGGGCTGCTACCCCCTTCAACCTTTCAGTGCACCAAGTTTCCGCAGCGGCCCAGGAGAGGGATTGCGAGGCGTTGAGTCCATAACTCTGACCGTTCGTCCGGGAAGGCTGCGCATAGTTTGACATCTAGTTTTACACCCTTGCAAAGTTTTAGTGATCAATAAATTATACATATTATTTGCGGTTACAAATAATATTCTGTAGAGACCCCAATAAATTGTCGCCCTATGCAAATGTCCGGCGCAAGGGTCCGGTCCATCCAGGGTTCCTTCGTGCGGAGAATTATCATAGCACACACGGAACCATATGGCCAGCGGCCCGCGCATTGTTTGCCCTGCACTGCCTACAGTAACTTAGATCACTGGGCAAGATTAGTGGGGCACTCCACAGAGCTCTCGTCGCTTAATGTTCCCCACCAAACACGTTCAAATCACCCAACAGCAAACCTCACTCCACTACCCCACCACGCAAACAGTTAACACTTATCCAACAGGATACCATACCCACAATCATGCCTTCCGACAATATTTACGCCATGGTCGATCCAGAAATATTCGCGGCAGTTCAGGAACAGATCGAGAAAGATAGTCAGGTTAAGGAAGTACTTACTCCCCACCACCGCCACCATCATCACCCCCTGGACAAGCAGAGTAGGCTCTGGGTAGTGCTAAAGTGTGTAGGATATCCGTGAGGCCTTGAAAACAATTGATAAAGAAGGTTTGCCCCCACAAGATGACTACAACATTTGACAGAGCTGAGCTAATACAGCAACCGATCTCAGTCCGACTAGTCACTTCCATCTTGTCAAGGGTTCACATCGTTCCCCCGGAGCACGGCAATTCCTCCACACCCCTCCCCGCCCCCTCTCCTACATCCGTATGCTAGCTACGCGCAATCACTAACGGGGGCAAAAGTTATCGAACTGACCACCACCGCCGACGAAGGCTTCAAGCGCCTCCGCGACTGCATTCAAGGCCTCGTTAACATCGTCAAGGATTACCCCTACTACAAGTACAATGGCATCTGGTCCAGGGATATACAGAACGTTGCATTCTTGGTGCTATTCCGGGGCTGGCTGCAGCGCAGCTACGCCCCTGGAAATGCGGAGAATAGCCTCTTGACGATCGAGGAAGTTGGGAGCGTTCTGGGGATTCCGGTGAATTCGAAGACGGAGGACAAGTTTCATCTAACTATCGAAGAGTATCTGCATGCTGTACTTGGTCTTGTTGAGGAACTGGTATCATTTCTTTCTTTTACTCTTCCCTTTCTCCTTGTAGTGGGGGGTTTTTAACTAATATGGGGACGAAGACTCGTCTTACTACCAATGCTGTTACTCAACATGACTTTTTGCGTCCACAGATGATTAACAGATTCATCAAGGATATTCACTCTTCATTCCAGGTCTTGAATTTGAAGAATGATTCGCTCAGGAGGAGGGGAGATGGGTTGAAGTATAATGTGAGTTTCCTTCAAAGTCGGCGCCTGTGGTAATGCTGATGAGTGGGGGTGCAGGTCAAGAAGGTTGAGGAGGTCAACTACGATCTTATCTTGAGGAACCTGATTCCTAGAGGTGTCGATGAGGAGGGAACCGAGAAAATGGAGGATGTCAAGGAGGATGCCAAGGGACCATCGGAACGGCTGGGGTAGCGTCGTGGTAGTATTGATTTTTATATCAATAAACCCCTTTGCACAGAATCAGAGCTATCACGATAGAACAGACCCCCCCCCCCCCAAAAAAAAAAAAAAACAAGTACACCTGTCTGGGCAGAAAGTGCTTTAGAGGTGATATGTGGTAAACTATCGTATGAAAGTGGGAGTGTAAGTCGGCCCCAGTCTATAATAATCAAGATTCTTTGTAAAAAGATGCATCCTGGGTATTGGGTGGAAGGCACCATATCGACGTTTCTCAAATCTAGGTAAGATACTCACAAATCCTCCGAGATCACGGGGAAAACCCGATGGGAGTGCCACACCATATCCCTAGTAAATGGAAGTGTGTGGCTCCCTCCTAGTAGCCATCGCGGTGTATAAACTCGTTCTCTCCACTCGGGGAACGGTGAAAGGAAATATGTTGCCAGAGGGAGCACGGTACATGCACAACAAATAACAGGGTATCATACACAAAGCATCGCAAAATCACGAGTGATACTTAATGATCCATACCGTTACGAGCATGACACGTTCCTGCACAACCATGCATTACCCTGATTACTTCATACTTTAGATGCCTTAACCCTGAGCTGTGAATCCAGCTATATCGAGGCATGATAAATCCCTCACCATCGCACCGTGCCGTACAGTATTCAGAGTCGAGCCAAAAAAAACCAAGAGCCTTCCGACAGCGGAGTTTTACCAATTTTTCTAAAAAAAAAAAAACTCCGAATTACCGTACCATACCCCCACGCTCACGGTTTCCGTTTGTGCCCGTCAGCCGCGCCCTGTTTAGGGGTTAACCCAGGGCACCTCCTGAGTCCTGACTAGTGACCACGGTGTCCCCCCCTGTCTCCGTCAGTCACCGCAACCCACGTCTAGGAGAACGCAACCTTGATCCCACAGCGTTACGACGGAACCCTATCCTATAGTAATTCATTACTAAGAAGAAGAAGAAGAAGAAGAAGGTAACCCCGTCATTCGAATGGGGAGTTCTGCGAGGTGTCTGTGGATAGCGGTTTCGCTGGTGTTCTTTTTTGCGCTCGTTTCGACGACTGAGAGGAATGTTTTGGAACTTACGAGTCGGGAGGTTGAGGGATTGCTGCAGGTATGTTTTCTGAAAGATGGGTACTGGCATGGAGAGGAGAGGAGGCTGCTAATGCGTATTATGATAGGAATGCCCGCTTGTGCAAAAATTGAATCACGAGCGCCTCGCGAATAGTCCCGAGACGTCGAGTCTCATGAAGAGGGCCTTCGCGATATTGTTTCCTGCGGGGCCCGCTGTGAATAGTTTGTTGGCTACGGCGTATATTTCTGGACCTCCCAGTGAGTTCCTTACTTACCTGGTATGAGAGAAGAGAAGGGAGGCTTGCTGATGGGATTGAAATGGGGGGGGGGTAGATTTTCTGCTGGCACTCGTTCCTACAAACATCGATCCCTCCAGCCTCTCCGTCATGGTAGCGTTTGCCGTCGGGGGTTTACTGGGAGACACACTGCTACACCTGATCCCGCAGACCTTTATGGGAGAGCCGCATGGGGACGAGGTCAACTTTGTCATGCTCGATCCAAAGCGGAACGCACTGCTGGGATTGTTCATTTTCATTGGGTTCGTCTCGTTCGTTGCTATGGACAAGACTATGCGCATCTTGGGTGGTGGGGACGGGCACTCTCACTCTCACTCGCACCCCCACCCTCATTCTGAGGATACGAGCGCTAGTTCCAGCACCGACATTGGGGACAAACTCAGCGACGTAAAGAACCGCAAGGGCAAGAAGTCCCCCACCCCCACCGACGGGATGAAAGATGGCCCCGCGAAGAAACCCGAGCCAAGCAACTCCATTAAGCTCTCCTCATACCTCAACCTCATCGCCGACTTCTCCCACAACATCACCGATGGCCTTGCCATGTCCGCTGCCTTCTATGCTGGTCCCATGGTCGGTGCGACCACCACCGTCGCAGTCTTCTTCCACGAGATCCCGCACGAGGTTGGCGACTTTGCCCTCCTTGTTCAATCCGGCTTCACAAAGTGGCAGGCTATGGGCGCGCAGTTCTTCACTGCTGTCGGCGCCTTCTTGGGCACGTTCATTGGCATCGCTATCCAGACATATTCCGCCTCCGGGGCTACGGTGGAGGTTTCCGGTGGTGAGGGGCCCGATGCGGGGCTTTGGGGTACTGGGCTGACAGCTGGTGATCTGGTGCTCCCGTTCACGGCCGGTACCTTCCTGTATGTGGGTTTCAGCGTGATCCCCGAGTTGCTGGAGACCGGGAAGAATAAGGGGGAGGAGGTTAGAAAGTCGATTACCCAAGCGTAAGCTCCCCTTAGGTAAAAAAAAAAAAAAACATGTTTGTGGGATGTGCCACTGATCAGTGGGGCAGTATTGCGATGGCTTTGGGTTTTGGGATCATGTTTGCGTGAGTTCTCCAGATTTGACATTTCCTGAGGAATGATTTTTCGGTGCTAACTAGCTCTCATAGCATCTCTTGGGCCGAAGGTTAATTTTCTCAACATCTCATTCCTTCGTACAAATTCCTAGGATCTACAGAGTAATAGAACACCACAAGTAGAGCTTTCAGAGTAATGTTTATTTCTCTTTAAAAAAAAAAGAGCGAGCAATCCAAAAAGAAGAGGGAAACAAAAAGAAACCCAAGTGATATCCCGGTACCGTACCTCATGATATATAACCCAACCAACGTCCCTGGCCTCATAAACCTTGGGAAAATTTATGGTATTTCGATTCACACCAAAAAAAAACAAAAAACAATAAAAACAATAAAACACAAAACTCCCATTTAATAACAGAAACGAGAAGCCTTCCTCCGATTGTCATACATTCTATCATCATTCCTCACCCCCGAGTGCCCTCCCATTAAGCATACCATCCGTCCTCCTCCTCTGTCGACGAAAGTACCCAGAAAGCGTACCAAATAGGCCATAAACCCACCCACCACCAACCAGTATTCCGCTGACAATGTTGACCAATCTAATACCCCCGCACTCCGCATCAGCCCTGCCCCGCACGGTCAAATGGAGGGGGGCAAGTATTAAAAAGACAAACCTAACAAGAAAAGCCAACAGGGCCGTCCTCCGATCACTGATGGTGACCGAGATGGGCTCGATATCGTACTTGAAGAAAATCCCGGGCACGAAATGCGACGAGATTTTGCGGGACTGCTCGGTAACGGCGTACTGGTTCGTCTCGAGCGATTTCCCGGAGGTTTGGGATTCGTAGACTGTTGGGACTATGGAGAGGAAGTATTGATATTTGTAGAAGTCTGGGAGGGGGATTACTGTTAGCAAGGGAGGAGGAGGAGGAGGAGGAGAGTGAGATACTTTCGTCGGTTTTGGAGACGATTCCGTCGAGTGGGTTCACCAGTTTCGGGTAATAGTCACCGAATGATAGTTCGGTGATCACGTGTGAGAAGTTGAACGCTTTTTTTTTTTAACCGACCATCGCCATTCACATAAGCCCGAGAAGAGTTCACGACCGGAGGTAGTGACTAGAAGAAAGAAGGAAGGAAGAAGAGGGAAGAAGAAGGAGAAGAAGAAGAACTCACACTGATGATCAACATGCACCCCATCCTCCCAATACCCATGCCCCTTAGCGGTAATGTGGAAATCACCCTGAACCCGATTGACCCCCATACTCCCATAGATCCTACAACTCCCCCCACCCTCCCCCGCGCCCATCCCGACCAAGGATGAGAACAGGCCTCCCCTTCTCGACCCACCCTTGAAGCCCCCCTTCTTCCCCCCCTTCCTGAGGACCTCGTAGACGTGCTCCTCCTCCCTCCCCCCCCCCGGCCCCGGAGTAGAGGCTGTGGGCGCCGGCGTCGTCGAACCGCACATCCTCCTGCGACAGCAATTGCCCCGCCAGTATCCGGTCCTGCACCGCGTCCTCCACGTTCACGTGCAGGCTCGAGCACGGCATGGCCACCGTCATGTCGAGGTTTATCTGCATGTCGTGTCCGATGCCCGGCTCCACCAGGAAGGTGTGCGACTCGCTGCCCGTCAGGTAGTTTCGCAGCTCCGTGATGGCTAGGTAGGCGCTCGTCAGCAGGAGGAGGAGGGTGATTGCCCCGCCGCGGGGGGTTCGGGTGGTGTATGTTGATCGGGTTTTTGCTGCGGCGGAGTGGGTTAGTGCGGTGCATGCGAGTGAGTTGTGGGTAACGTACGGAAGGCATCGAAGGTGCGCACGCTCTCGCCGAGAGAGGTGCGCTTTTCGCCAAAGAATTCTTCGTTCATCGTTGCATCAGTGGGGTTTGTCGTGGTGGTTGGTCGGTTGTTGTTGTCGGAATTGTGGGGGGAAAAGTTTGGGGCTTTCTTTTTTGGAAGTGTGAAGAGGACAGGTTGCCAGTGAGGCGGGTAAAGCACACCCCCTTGCATATTTTTGTTTGCCCACAGTGGAATAAGGCTGTGACACAAAGTTACTTTTTTGCAACATTGGACGGGTCAATTATATCTCCAGAGGCCAATTATTCTATCTGTGGTATGATAACTATAGCAATACATTCTTTTGATACAGAAATTATAATTATTGAATGGGAAGGGGGGGGAAAGTTCCCTTCGTTGCTTACCTTACCTATTCAACTAACAGTTTTCTTCTTTCTTCCTTGCAGTTCAGAGCATTAAGCTTGCTTGTTTGCTCATAACCTACAGGTGTGAAAGAAAAGGGAGAGAAAAGGTTACAAAGGCAAACGCCCCCCCGGGCACGCCCAGCCCAAGCTTTTCCCAACCATATATCCGATATATGCCCCAGTGACGATTGTAACGGGCCACTTCTGCCATTCACGATCCCTATAAACCCAAGTCAGCCAGACTATCATCCCCCCTGAACTCTTCCCTCCCAAAAATATAAAACCAAACTCACCAATCTAATCCCACAATTAGCCCACACTCTCTCTCTCAAAAAAAAAAAAACAATCCCCAAAGGCCAACGAGAGAGAGAGAACATACCTAAAGGAATCGGTACAGCCCCTACCCACGCACCAACCAACACACCGACAGCACCAGCAAAGCACTCCTCGACGATGGCCCTCCCTCCCAAAACCTCTCTCCAGATCCTGCCTTCGAGGCGATACTTATGCACCAACGGCGCGACCGCCAGCAGCGCCATATGCATCGCGCACAGCACTGTGGGGATCAAATGCGTCGTCGCCGGGGCGCCGAAGAGTACGAGCAGCACGTAGAGTGCTGCCGTGCCGAATGTTGTTGCGAAGAGGGTCGCTAAGAGTGATGACTTGTAAAATCAGCCACAGATATCCATCATATATATGCCATACATGTGGCCGTGGGGCGGGGTACGATACAATTATCTTGCTACTAACGCCCACAACCTTCTTCTTCCCGGCCCCCGACAAGGGGGTAGGCTTCAGCGTACGGAGGCAGCGGACTTGATAGATTGCTTGCAAGAGCGCTAGCCCCGGGAGCGTCCACAGGAGTGTGCTCGCCGGGTCAGAGACTAGGTTCGGGAAGGCAGTGACGAAGGTGCTCGCCAGGATGGCGGTGTGGATATGTGGCTCCGTCGCGCGCATTGCGTAAGTGCTGCTAGTGGTGGCAGCTGTGCGGCGGGGGTGGGTTGCTGCGGTTGGCATTTGTTTCCGGTATGTTCGTTGTTGAGGTGATAGCGGTAGTGAGTTGGTGGTGGTGGTGGTGAATTGTACGGTATGATGCCAGTGCTCGTACGGTACTTGTTCGGAGAGCACTTAGGGGATGGATGGTCGTGTAATTCTAGATCACGTGCACACACACACAACCCATCACTCGAAAGCAGGCACCATTCATAACCTCATCCCATATGTACAATGGAAGAAAAGAAAAGAAAATGCAGCAACTAAAGATAAATTAAGCTTCCTTCTTCTTCCCTTCATTCCCGCCGTTCCAAATATCATATCATAACAAACTGCTCGGTGCCAAGGACGGGAAAGTACGAGCACAACTTTGATCCAACCAGCCCCTAGCAGTGCACACCTTTCTCCCGCCCAGGCAGCACAGAATCCCCCCCCATCCAATGATTCACATCCTCCCCGGAAGGCAGCGCCGTACCGTATCAGTCTAGGGTTCCTCTCGGCCATACTGTACGTGCCCGTACCCCACCATGGACAAAAGTGCTCGTAACTTATCGGACAGACAGATAAAACAGACGAAGTCTAGCCCACCCACGTAGCGCAAGCTTCTGCCCAGTAAGCTACGGTAGCTAGCTCACTACCCTACAACAGTACCACATCATATCATACGGTAGTACCGCTAACTCACAACAACTCACTCACCGTATTCCCCACCCTATCGCGCAATCACCATCTCCGATTATTCCGCTTCACAGCGCACACTCCAACACAGCGGAGCACGAGCAGAACCCCCTCCCACAATCACGGGAGCACAAGTAAACACCCGACATCCCAAAAATAGACACTGCGCACGCGGATTCATCCAGATTCCCTCCTTCCAGGAAAACTGCTGTAGACTGTTTCCCCTATCCTTCCATTCATTCCCTGTGCTGCGGTGTGGATGCGGTGGAGCGGACGGGCGATCATGGGGCGGAAGGAGGTGTGGGGATCGACGACATGCTGAGAATCATTGATCAGTAATCATCGGATTGGACGGGCAAGGACGGAAGCCAATTCGTGGCTCGCTACAGTGATATCCGTGCAGAAGGGGGATTCCAGATTACCGGTAACCCGTACCGGTCCATCGATTGGGCCGGCTGCCTGAATTGGGGGAGTGCTTCCGTTGGGGACTCAAACGATCACAAAAATACTGATAGAGGGTTTCATCAAGCTATGCGAGTTAATGTTATTATCACTTTCAAATTGCATCCCAAAGCATGGAGGGGAAAAAATCCACCACCCCGAACCTATGATATGGTTAAAACAAACACCGTAAAGGAGAGCTTTTATGTGCAGAAAAAAAAAGACATTACAACAATAAGGGATGCCCAACCCAAAAAAAAAAAAAATACGTACTAGAGGGGGGGCATACATAATAAGGGATAGCAATGTAAAAGAGTACAAATGAGTAACCGCAATGCAAAACAATCTGCTGCAAGGGTGGCCGATAATCCACCCTTCCGTCTAAACTCAATTATTCCGGACGCACATCCACCCATGCCCGGCTCCAGATGGTAGTCATTCCATCTCCGCGAAAGAATGCAAGGAAATCCGTGCGAAATATGAAAGGAGAAAAAAAAAAAAAGATTTGTCATGAGCCGTTACAATCGAAAGATAGCCATGCCCGTTTTTATCGCATCAACCCCTTATAGCATGAAGAAGCCCAATGCAGCAATAACAGCTACAATCACACTATCCCCTCCGCTAACCCTCAATCCAACGTTCTGAAGCCCACCACCGCTTGTAGTGATTGCTGGAGTCGCCTCTGGCGTGACAACGGATTCATCACTGGACGTAGCGACAACAACAGCGGTGTCTGTGATGGTGCTCACACCATCCGGACCAGTGACGGTCCTGGTGAGTTTTGAGGTGAGGGAAGTAGTTCTCCTGGCGGCAGCAGATGCAGGGTTTGAATCGCTGTTAGAATTGGTAGTTGTCGGCCCACGCGTTGTCGGACTGGCCGATGAAGGCGGAGTGGTGACAGCAGTTGTCGGGGTTGTGCGAGGTGTAGTAGCGGTGTCACGACTAGTAGTAGTAGTATTCGATTGCCGTTTCGCCAGCTTGACTAGACGGGTGGCATCAGCAGCCCGTTCGCGGTGGATGACATCAAGGGCAGGTCGGTCGCCGGGGAACACACCATGCTTGAACTTGGACCCGCCATAGTCGTGGAGGGCTGCATGGAGTCTATCCTCCGGGACGTCCCTCAGGAGGTCTTGGAACTGCTGCTCATTGTCCGCAAGGATGGTGGGACTGAAGAGCAACAGAACGAAGAGCAACGAACTCAGGAGGGAAATCGAACGACGGGACATTGTCTCGTGAGGGACAGACAAAGTGGAGAGGGGGAAATAAAATGGAGAAGGATCGCAACAATTGAGGAAATTGGCAGGGGGGAGGAGGGGGAGGAAAGATTTGTCTGTCTTTCCCTTGATAAACCTTGAGTGCTTGCGAGAAGTCCGTTCAAACACTGAATGGAGAAATCGAGAGGAGGTTGGGTGTGGGGCCCTATTGACTTTTATGTTAGCAGGGAGCAAGAGAGCAGTCAGCCAAAGAAGGAGGCTGAAAGAGGGGACGGGAAGGAAGCCAATGAAAGACGTGGGAGCTAGGAAAATAGAGGGCCTAGCAGCCAAGAACCGACTACCAAGAGAGCATCCAACCGGCCAGCAATCACAACGGCAGCCAGACAAAGGCGGACACAGACAAGAAGGATGCAAGCAACGTGTGGGAGGGAGAAAAAAAAAAAAAAAAAAAAGAGGAGCTTGAAGCAAATGCAAAAGTTTCAGATGAGGGTTGGTCTGGCAATGCTTCGTCCCTGCAACAGGGAAGGGCTATTGTATTCGGGACAGCCTATGATACAGTTCGACATGTAACAATTGTACAGCCCAGCCACAAGGATCAGAAAGGTAATAAGGGAATTCGGGTACAGCGAATATATGAAATAGGAAGGGAAAGCAAAAAGTGCAAAACCGGAATATCGATGAGGGGTGAAGAAGGGAAGAAAAAAAGGAAAAAAAAGCGGAAACCCTTCGAGATCACAGTTTAGACACTTGCCTTTTGAGATCACCGAGCCTAAAGAGGGATGTTTCCTTTTACTTGTCTTCTCACGAAACGCGTGTTAGGGGTTCGGAAAGAGGGCGCTTGCTCCGGGAGAGTGATTCGTAGCGATTGACTGGGGCTCAGAGACAGAGGCAGAACGAATGAGGGGAACAAAGATGGTTCGATGGTGGGAGGGTTGGAAGGTGGATTAGGGGGGAGCGAAGGGGAAGGGAGAGAGGGTGAAGGCGAGGACGTAGGAGGTAGGACTACAGGTAGATGCTGTGACGACTGCAGGCCTATAAGTACGGGCGAATGAGACTGGCCAAAGAGCAGGAGAGTTGCTATTTTGGCTTTCGGGCTGTGCCCACGGCTTCGTCTATGCTTTCTTCTGATTCGTCACCCTTTACCCAGCGAGGAGGAGGAAAAAGAAAAAGGAGAAAAAGAAAGCAAAAAAGGAGGGACGACGAACAATGAAAATACCGGTACCGGTAATACCGTACCGTACTTGTACCTGTGATGAATAAAAAGATAAAAAAAATAAAAATGCAGACACTGGACACAGCACAGAGAGGCACCCACCTGGACGAAAAGGACTCCACAACTGTGGCAGCCAATCGAATCCGTGACCAACTCCCGGAAGACCTCAACTCCACTCGACCCAGTTGTCCAACCGGTCCCGCGAAGCCGGCCAATCGTCGCAACGGGATCCCGAAACGGGTCAAGAGGTACAAAGCACGATTTCTTCAGGAACTATAATAGAGACACGTTCACGGAATTCGATTCGTGTCCGTCTCGGGAGGGCCAACCATGCAATCTGATGGATAGAAACACACACACAAGCGTTCACCTATATTGTACAAGTAACATGCACACGAAATGGGGAACCGGTGTCGGCCCATCCCATCCCAAAAGAATGGCTCCCCCCCGCGCAGCCCTTTTGCCTTTCCCTATCTCACCTCTGATGGTGCTGGCCGGATTCTGTTCGCCTGCTTGCATCAGCCCTGCGAAAGCATGGCGAGCAAGCTGCAACCAGCCAGCCCCTTGGCAATATCGACTTTCCGCCCGTCCGCCCATGCAGAAGAGGAAAAAGGGAGAAGGAAAGACGCACCCAAATCGCCAAGTGCTCACCGCCGGCCAAACCAAATCACCACACCCGGAAGAATGTTCTGGCGGGGACTCCGGGCATTGGACCTTCCTTCCAAGTCGAAACCCGGCACAACACGTACTGTACCGTACTGTACCCCACAGGGTATCAAGCACTTGTACTCGTACTCGGCCAATCCACGCTGATTTTCGGTAAAAAGGAAAGAGGTCTGTCGAACCCTCGCCCATCAGTAATGGCCAGAGAGAGAACCCCGTTCCCTGAGCGGCCGAGAGGCCACCGTCCTAGCATTGGCATGACACAGTATCCTCGATACCCTGCACAGTACGAGTACTGGTACAATACTCGTAAAAGTGTTGCCAGTCATCCATACTCGGAGTCAATATCCCTACCGTCCTTGGCGGATATCAGGAGGAGCGTAACGGCTACCGGGACAGTACGAGTACTGAGTGCTTGCATAGCCACATTTCTGTGCCCAAGTGCTCGCGCCTTGCGCGTCGCCGTCCTCGAGTGCCGTGCCCCAACGTGCGCAACCCGAACAGAGCAGCCCATTGGCCAGCAACCGAGAGGAGGTTGCTCACGGTATCACTCGAGTCTAATAAACATCGTATAAATAAATAAATAAATACTCGAGTACTGTACGAGTAGACAAATCCCGGCCCACTCCCAGGATTATTGTGATACAATTCCACGAATTGCATAATTCCCCCCCCCACCCCCCCCAAGCCCCCATGCAACGCTGCATCGCGAAATAAATAAAAATAAAGGAAAAAGAAAAAAAAAACAACACAACCACCCCACCCCTGTTCACTATGGTACTCGTGTGTTCATCACGAGAGAACCCGCACAAATGCATTTTCGTTACACAAAAACTCGCTACATGATCCAAGCCGCCCCACCAGAGTGATACGAGACCAAGGAAATGTCGTACATAGCGAACAAGTACTCGAGTACTCATACACGCCCAGGATACGAGTATCAAAAGGCGCCCGCCATACCCTTACTCTCACCACGGTGGTACCAGGGAGAGATTCAAAGCTCTTGGTACACGGAAGGTACAGGTGTTTCGGTAGAGGTGTATTCTTCGGAAAATACAGTGCACAGCAAACCTCCTCAGGAGGAGGGATGCAGCATACCAGCACAGAGGTACGGTCATTTTATTCAAGCGGTGCACCTGTATTTGCGGGGTACTCGTACATTGTGCACTCGCCCAAGCACTGTGATACCCTCTGCACTAGTACTAGTACGGTACCGGTACTTGTACTCGAGAGTGATAATGATGCCGATATCATTCCAGCCACCGTGCCCCCGCACACCCTTACCGATCCATTGATCAATTGATGTATCAGATTCGCCAACGACCGATACCGGTACCCACCGTTCCGTACCCCGCCTTATCATACCGGTATCATACCGTACCGTACTTACAGTTATTGTACAGTACTCGCAGAATACCGGCCGGTAGCATCATACGGTAGGTGGGGCCCGGGACGTTATCATGACCGGTATGGGAGGTTTTTTTGTTTTTCTGTGAGAGAGATTCGTTGTTAGCGAGCTGGTGTATGTGTCAACCTTATCCCATCCTACTACTCAAGTACATACAAGTGCAGTAGTACCGTACTGTACTTGTACTTACAGTACCAACTGTGATAGATAGTTATCAGTGTGTGTGTGGGCCCCCCCACGCCAATACCGAGACCATATCATACTCATAACGTAGTACGCATTACGGAGTACGTTTGGGGTTCTCCCCGCCAAGGAGAAGGGGTGGTTGTCCAGTGGGCTTTTCGAGTTCTGCTCAAGAGGTTTGCATAATTAGGGAGTGAAGTAAGGCATGATTAGGATACTGTACGGTACTTGTGGAAAGCGAAGCGGGATAAATTCTTGGAAGAGTGGGAAAGGGGGCGATGTTTCGCTAGCTGAATTTACTCGTAGGAACCGTGAGGGTTACCGTACGGTGCAGTAGCCTTGTGAAGCTAGCTGGCCATGTTCCGAATTTTTTTCTTTTCTTTTCCGTCTTGCACTAATTAAGTTGACTGATCTTTTAGCGCACACGATAAAAAAAGAAAGAATTCCACTTGTATGATTGTCGTTCATACCTGGCTAACTACAAGTAACTAACCCATGTCGTTTCTCTAGCAGCGGAATACGGTATGCACTACATGTACTGTACGAGTACTGTACGAGTACGGAGCAAGAACCTCGCTAATACCGGTACGGTACTCGAGTAAACCGTACTGCTGCAGAATCACTCGTACCGTACAGTTCTCGTACTATATCATACTCGTAATGGCTGGTGGCTTTTGGTGGCATGATACTGTATCGTGTGTATCATACCTGTAGGGTGGGGCTATGATAAATACCGCATGATGATCCGTGAACGGGTTTAACATGACACCAGCATGCAGGTTCGTCACAAATGCTCACTCGACTCGGCATGTCTAGCTCGTGTATAAGACCCACGGGTGCTTTCGCCTATGATGGATGGATGGATGGAACTATGATACTTCGAGTATTGCCGGGATGCGATGGACGGCCACGTATTGTGAGGAGTATATCGTTAACCACCTCAACCTTGACCGACCGACCGACCGAATTGTACTCTAGTGCACGAGAGCATAGTGGACTTCCCGTACCTCACTCACCGTGCTAGTAACTTTCTAGGTTCCATGCTATCGTATCGTATGATACCTTTTCCGCAGGGGTTTTTATTTTCGTTACTCCCTTCTCCTGTCATGCTACCCGTATGGAGTCACTGATACCGACGTTAGAGTTCGTCTACGGGTATAACATCCACGAAATCATGGCGGGCTCTCTCTACCCACGGGTGCTGATTGATTGATATGAATATATATCTTCCAAAACCGGGGGTCAATTCCTTATCCTATCCCAGACCCGGTCGATCAATTTCTCCATCCAGGAAAGGGCGACGAGTGACCTCTGCTGGCCGGGAACGAAACACCTCGCCGAATTGACCACGAGTTGCTGCTGTGTTGTACAAGTACGATACTCCAGTAACTTTTGTCGACGAGTACTGGTAGATCTAGATCTCCACTGTCTAAAAATAACAAAAATGCAAAAATACAAAAAAAAAACTTCCGAATACTGTTACTGGTACAGGTCCCGAGAAAGAGGTATCCGAAGAGAGGGACTCGCGAAATGAAGGGCAAAAAGATCTGTGCCTATCTGGGCGCCTGGGAACGAGTACAGGTAGGTTTGCCAATGCGGTACCCCCCACCGCATGAACGAACCACTGTACGTACCGCTCGGTCCGGAGAATTCAATTTCTTTTCTTGTCGGGTCGACGCACACGTCCCCACTTGGTTTCTCTCACGGGATTAATTAATTGCCGTGATTGAGAGGGCTGGGTGCACGCTGCCAGAGCGTATGGATGGGGTCATGGGATTGCACTCGAGATTGGGGGGAGGAGGCGGCGGGAAATTTGAGGTTTGGATTAATATTAAATTTGGTGCGACATGATATTGCGGGTTATTGTTGGAAATTGGGGACTAATATCTACTGAGGGGGGTACTTGTATATTGTGGACCCGTGATACAGGGGAAGCCGGTGTCTGACTACGGTCTCTGCGAACGTGAAAGGGGGGGGTGCTCATCACCCGTGCCGTCTACCGGAATCGTCTATCATCTCATCGAACTTATCGACGTGTCCAGTCCACCATCATGGATCGGATCACACCTCCTCCGCCTTGGCCTTCTCCTTCACTGCCTCCCCAGGGAACAAAAGCCAACCCACCGCGACTCCAACTTTAATCGCCCCACCAACAAACAACGACCCCGCAAGTCCGGCAGGACTCTTTGATATCCAACCTCCGCAGATTCCTGAGTTCCCCATTAGCCTTCAACAACCCTCCGACACCTTACGATTAGGAACAACTCACCACCAAGTAGCATGAAAAGAATACTCCCAAACCTCCTATTCCTCTTGATATTTCCACCCCTGAGCACCAACGGGTCTGTGACAAGATCCGTATACACGCTGGTCAAAACGGTAGTGGGAATTTCGCCTATGCCCAATAACCTCGAAGTAGCGATCTGTGCTCCAAACTGCATCGCCAGGAAGGCTAGTGGTAGCAATTCCCAAAAATCCACCCTGCCATCGACCTTCTGCGCCTGCGGTTTCGACCCCGGTATCGCGCCGCCCTGGACTAACCCCGCGGCCAGGAAGACAGCAGCTCCCTGCAGGACGAAGGATGTGAAGAGCGTGCCTCTGCTCAACGCGCTATACTTCTCCCGCCTGACGCCCTTGGCGGCAGCGGTAGTAGTAGGAGGGGGATTGTTCAGCGTGGAGAGGCGATACGTTAATATCGCACCGAGAATGAAGAAGCTAATCGCTATCAGCGACTTTAGCCATCCGTAGGGTTTGCTAACGGGTTGGTTGGAAGCGCCGAGTGAGAGGAAGATGGTGTTTCCGGTTTGCATCGCGGCGAAGACGGTCCATGCATTGTACACGCTCGAGTCTATGATGCCGGAGACGAATGTGCAGAGGAGCAGCGGGAGATCGGCGTGCTGGGCTGAGATCCGGGTTAATAGGTAGCTTTGCACTCCACCGCTACCGCTGCTGCCCTCTATCGGTGCTTCATCCATGGCGTCGGGTTTTGCGTGCGGATTCATTGTGGTGTTGTCGCTGGTGTAGCCGGATTGACCTTGTCCTGCTGGTGCTGAAGCCATTGTTTAAGTTTCTCACTCACTTTGGGTCTTGGGCTTTGCTTCGCTGTCGCACTGCTATATCGTATCTTGGGCAATGGACATAATGTGTCAGATCATGGATGGGGGGACCCCAACCACTATATATCGTACTGCTATGATACTAACAAAAAAAGAAGAAGCAAGCAACCATTCCAAACAGGAACTGCTCTAGCCCGCCAAAGCAAGCGCTTCCATCAAGGAGAGAAGAAAAAAGAGGCAATCGCATCATGCTAGCAAGGGGCTCACGACGGTTTGGAGGTGGAAGGGTGGAAATAGAGAATTTAGTAGAAAATAAAATGAAATAGGGGATGTGTCAGGGGGTTTGCCTCGGTTACTTGTAACCCGTCTCCTGGGAGTGCACAGGAGTAAGGTTTACTCTGGCAGAGGTCAGGAGGAGTTGAAAACTAGGAGGGAATACGGTAACGGTGGTCGTTCGAATAATTGAACCTGGCACGCCAAGAGGTTGGGTTAGGGTGTGAAGACCGGAGAAAAGTGGGCCGTAGACTATGCTTTGGGCCTCATCCTGCGTAGTGGGGGCAACAAAAACGTAGAACGGAAAAAGACAATTGTGAATTTCTTGTCTCCATGCCTCCGTTCTGGATATCTATCTACCTATCTATCTCCTGGAACTTTGTGAGTCTGCGAAAAATGCTGGTGAACCGCACAAGTAACTTTTCTTAAAATGATACAGTAGTTAACAAGGAAGCTGGATACCAATATGTTCAATGAGCTATGAGGTGTAGATGGTTATAAGGGTATATAGAAGAAAGAAATTTAAATAAAATGTCTTGTTATAAGCCCTCCCCCCCGCGCCTCTTAACTATCTGAGCCATCTACAAGTATCGATATATCTGTCTACCTTGAAGCAATTGTAAAGTGGTATTGTATGGTATCAAAAGACCAAAAACCCGTGGGCGATGGAAGGGTTTTGGGGAAAAGTGGGGGTTGGCGAATATGAATACTACTAGTATACTTGATGATGCTGGAGGGAATTGTACTATCGTTGAAAAGCGGGAGCGTCAAAGTGAATGGGTTAGTTTAGACCACTATTAACGATAATAATAGCTCCGATGGACAAAGGTATACATTGCGGTCGGGAGTTTGCAGATACTTTCTTTCATTCGTATCACTTTGATGTGATTAATTACTCTGTCGGATGAAAGAAGAAGAAGAGAGACCAATATATGGTATCATATCACAGTATCTGGGAGCTATGATGCTGTAATTCTTCCATCACATACTGCGGACACTTGTTAGAATACTGATAATGACGATACGGTAATAAGAAGAAGATACATGTGACCATGCTTGAAGATGGTTTAGCTACTACTATTATACTCTTTATTCAAAAAGGTATGTAACATAATATCACAGTAGTATCACGCTCTTGCACAAAGATATAAGATAATATGTGAGAGAGACTCTATGTAGCTGACTGCTCGCATTCTCTCTTGGTAACTTGCAGCATCCGTAAATGGTTTCTTAATGGCATACAGTAGTATTCGTGAGTCTATCCCGCATCGACGTCTCCCCGCTGGTCGGCACATGATAGCTAACCTATTATACTATTCAATTGTCTACGGGTACGATACCCCCCGCTGTAACTTACTTGTGCGGTACCGTACGGCACCGGCCGGCGCCGCAAGGAAGATTGCTATATATGAACTTCTCCACGGGGCACGCCCGCTAGCTTAAATTAATGGTTTGGACGTTACAGTGTGATGTTATCCACCCATTGTGCCGTTAGTGGCAAATGGTAGAGGGTCTACTGACATCTGTTAACTGTTTCCGTATCTGGAGTTTGAACGGTGGCGCTCCTAGTGCGGCACCTATTCGGCTCAGGTTTGCTTCAAACAATTCTTGGGTGAGGGAGGGAGTGCTTATCCGCCCAGCTATGATACCAGCGCCATAAACTTTTTCGTGCCTAGAACTGTGTTAATCTCCGTGATAGAGTTCCATCAAGTTTGGCATACGAAGGGGAGCGGCGATAGTTTTGGACTCAAACCGAAGACATCTAGAGAGGGAGGGAGGTAATAGAAACCCTGATCATCCCTTGAATCCCTTCCTATATTTATTATTATTATTATTATTATTATTTTCTCTTGGTGGATATATATCCACTCATTGCCTTCCATCATAGAATGGGAAAAATGTATACCTTCCAGTGGGATAAGTATTTATTCCCAAGTTATCCTTTCATGAAACACCTAGCTGGCGTAGTGGTTAAGATGTCGCAGTACACATTAACTCCTATCGCACTTAGCAGGAGCCCAGGAGTTCAATTCACGCTCGCATTGAGTTATTGTTGGACGCTCCATCATGTAGGGTAGGAGGGTTTAGACCCCTGGCCTATGGGAACTGGGAGTTTGGTGAGCTCCGCCTTGGTCAATAAGGCTGTAGGGCTTTCCACTGCTGCTGTGAGGTGGCAGAATCCGACTCTAGACCCACACCCAAGGGCCCCGGGTGATGGGTTGGCGATCGGCGGCGCGGCAGTTCTTTTTTACTTGTAAACCTATTTCTTTCTGGAATGTCAGGTATGGATAGGAGTATATAGTAGCTAGTTGAAGACATAAAACCAGCTGATTACCGGAGTACTGGTAGATGGGGGAGATCTTGGGCACCCGCTGGTATCTGTTTGAAGGACTTTTTTTTTAAAACAAAAAAGTAAGGCAGGCTTTATTATAATTTACCGCTCCGCCGAGCGGAGGGGAGGGGAGGGGGGGGAGAATGAATGAAAGATATTTCGTTCCTGATTAAAACGCTTTGGACTCTCCCCACAGGGCATTATACTGTCGCTGAAAGGTATATGTCGAATCAGCAAGCATCATGCTGAAACCCAGGTCACTCAATTGTGGTCACCGATCAGTTGCACATACGGTCACTCGCAGTATTGCGTTCAGCGTTGCTCACTTATTGTTTCTATACCCACCCGCAGGGGCCTCCCTATATAAAAAAAAGCCACACAAATTTACCTGAGGATGGAAGCCACTAATCTGTCAACAGCCCCGACTAGAGAATGCGATCTCGGGTTGCGATCAGTTTGTTCCACGGGCATTGAAAACCGTGATTCTAGCTAACAAAGGTGAAAGATATCACAGTATAACAGGCTCTAGAGAGCGCCCTAATTCGGCATGATCTGCAAGGGAGAAACGGTACAAGGAACCGCACACCTGCTAGACAATGTATCCTACCAGCCCCAGCAAATATTCCTGGGATTTACAGTGCTCTCGACAATATTATAGCATTTGTTGGTCGGGGACGTATGATATTATACATATATATGACAGCCCCCACATCCAATAACGCAGCTCGCAAAAGTGTAGGGGAAAAAAAGATGCAGAGAAGATAGATGGAAATCCTTGCATCGTTCACGATAACTCGAACGGAACAGAACAGAACAGAGCAGAGGAGAGCAGGGGCTGGTGGAAAAAGGGAAGTATCATGGGATGAAACTGATTGGTGATGTGATGCATTGTAACTTGTTGGTATCGTAGAGAGTTGAAGAGTTACGGGTACGAGTACCGGGTGGGAGGAAAGAAAGAAAGAAAGAAATGCCCGCAAGTAGTTTATTACTCCCCCACCCCCACCCTTCCAATGTGTGTCCATAACTACTGGATTCGGAGAGGATGGGATAGGCTTTTTCTTGATTGCGGCGATTGTTAAGATGGACATTTAGGCAGCGTGTAGGATACTCTGCACACGACGGACTGGGTCTGGAGAAGGTGGAGTGGGCTTCTTCATTCGCCGGCGGAACCATTTTATTCTATTGCGTATTATATGGGAGTGAAGGATTTTCCTTTTTTTTTTTCGGGTAGGTTCCAGGGATGGGTGGTTGGAGGGGGGGGTCTCTCATCCCGTGTATAGGTAGCTTGGTATCATATGCTGGGAGAGTGGAATAAGGTTTAATCCTTCTATCCTCGAATCACACGCTCATTATGATACAACATCGCCTCCACCCTGGAGGTGCTTGGCGCTTCCATCGGCTGCGGATGTGACTTAACGGCAATTTGGAAATCGGGATGCGAGCGGTAAGAGTTGTGGGACCGGCATGTCTTCCAGGTTGTGAGATGGTCATACCGGTCTCACTGTCGATAGTGTCATGATCCCCCAAGGTGCTCTGCGTCTTCGTGGTCGGACGAGTGATTTCCAGAAGGGATTGCCTGGTTGGGTATGATATCGCTCTCGTTGAGTCCGCGTATGGTTGATTCTGGGAGGGTTTGCTCCGGTCCCTCCTTCCTGTCTGGCGTCTATATCGAGTTGGTTTGGGACGGTACATAGAGCACTCAATTCCGATCTTATAAATCTGCATAAAGTATGGATTGGTTCATTCAACTCGAATAAACTCAACTTCTCAAAGTGCCGTACATGCCCGGGGTTCCTCCAGCCCTGAAAACCAACCAAACCTAAACTTATACGAATCCGAGTGATAAACTATGCATGGTATCATGACCTAATGCCCCTCCACCCCCATCAACTCCTGCAACGACCCCCCTCCCTAAATCTCCCACACCATACCAATCACTGATCTCCCTCTCCTATGATACCCCTCAAAAATAAAACAAAAATCCGAACCTTCACCTCACAAAACAGCCTCCCACGAGTGATATCGCATGATCAAATAAACGAAAAACATCAATAACGACCTTGCCCCGCAGACCTGAACAAACACCACACATCCGCACCGACACGATACGGAAAGGAAGCAAATCCAAAGAACCAGCAGAAGTTTTGAATATTTACACTCTGACACCCAAACTGCCCTTCTGACCCGGCAAGGATATGAGGTAATGTGGACATAGGATGAGATTGGGTGAGATCGGATCGGACCAAATGAGGAATACCCTCTCCGCCACTCTCCCCCTACCACACATCCGCGCAACGAAAGAGGCACTCTTCTTTGTGCCTCCTAACCGGGAGCACTTCGAAGTTTCGTTCGAACGAGAGAACCTGGTCCCTGAGAGTGGGAAAAGGGCATCAAAAGTATCAAAGGGGGTAAAACGTCCTCCCGCAATCGACGAAGAGGAAAGAAGACTAATTAAATGAGCAAAAATAAGGGCGAATAGAATGATAGAGAGAAAGAGAGAGAGAGAGAGAGAGAGAGGAAAGCCATTGGCCAGCGGATCTCCATGCCGCCTCCACACTAGTCAGCGCTTGCAGGGGCCAAAAAATCAGACATGGTTGGAAGAGGAGGCAAGATGGAAGTGCATGGAGGCGGTAATCAATCAATGGTCATTCTTTCCACAGCCCTGCCCATCCGCTTCTTCTCCAGCTCCACCCCATCCTGCACCCCGCCGTTGTTTCCATTCCTATTCACTTCTTCCCTCCTTCTCATTCCTTCACAGTAAGTATCTGCAAAGTCGTCCACCGTTTGACCTCTACTTCGCTCCCCGCTACGTTCCTTCCCCAAAACCTCATCCTGTGCGACGCCCCTGTAGACATCTGCTATCCCCGAGAATACGGCACGGGAGAAACCGGCTTCTGCATGGGTATCTGCTATCTCCTCCATTTCCCTGACAAAGCGGTATGCTCTGGGGGGCACGGCGGGCACAGAACTTTCCAGAAAGGTAAGTAGCGGAGGGTAGAAGATTGCTAATTCCTCCTTCAAAGCTGGTAAGAGTGATAGGTTCGATGCTGTGGTGAAGGATTGAACGGCAAGGCCGGTCAAGCCCTAAAAGCACCGCATAAGCTCCAACCCTAAAGACCAGGCTTACACTCCTAAAATGGAAATAAGCCGAGAGTGGGGGTTATACTTTTGTCAGAGAAGCAAAGCACATCTTTAACCCGCTAGCCTGCCCAACTCTATCACCAACCCACCTCAGGCCTAGCACCTCCTCCAGCAGATGCCCACCGTCCCCAACGAGTTTTTCTTTCCCACTGACCACGACCCTCGGCTTCCTCCACGCGCCCCCTACTCCCCCGGGGCCCTGCACGAACTCCGGTGCCCCTCCTAGTATGGCCCCATCGATGAACCGGACAACACCGTTTGCACCCGCAGTGGGCCTCGAAAACACATTCTCCACCTTCTCCGCTAGGTTGGGCGAAACAGCGTTGAGGTCAAAGTAATAGAGGGGTAACTTGTTCCCGCGCGCAGCATATGTGTATGCGTAGCCAACCCTGCGGGCCGTGGGGAGGGCTTCGCTGGGCGGAACAATGGATAGGATGTAGTCGGCTTGGTTGATCAGGTCGACATCCGACGAGACAAATTCGATTTTTGAAGCAATGGCCCGGTTGTACGTATATGAGCTAGAGGATAAGGAATCTCTTAAAAAATGAAAACCGATCTCTTGCTAAGGGCACTGAAAGGGAAAATGAAAAGAGGGGTTATTGCAGAGGGGAAGGTGAGGGGTATATGCGTGATCAGGTATGGCCCAGTTCTGTCCTTATTTACTCTGGGGTTCGTTTGTCCCTGATAGTGGGTCTGTTTCTTTTCTTTTCTTTTCTTTTCTTTTTTTTGATATGTGACGGGGCGGGGAAGAGGAGGTGGGGTCAAGGATTGAGGGCTGGACGAGTGGGAAAGAGTCGAAGCTTACCTGCGCCCGGAGATGCTGGTTATTACTCGGAACTGATGGGCTCTGAGCAAACAGGCAATGCTAGACCCCATCTCACCTGGCGAGAGAATTGCGACAGTCGTTCCGGCCATTCTCACTATCACCTTCTTGCTCTCCCTTTGTCAGAGTAAGTAGGGGGAACTGACTGAACGGGAGGCTCTGATGTTTGGTGAGGGACTATCGCGGGGTATACAGCGGCTCCCCTCTTTTCGGGGGGGGGGGAGGTTTGAAAAAATATCCTTCTTAAGAGAATCTATTAACGGCTGGAAAAGGGGTGCAGTAGGTGATGGTTCCGGTGGTAACGGTACTGTAGATTCGTCGAGATGCTTGGGAGGGGGGGGGGGGGCAATGGAGGTCCGAAGAAATAGTTATTGGATGGTGGCGGTGGTGGTGGTGGGTTGTGGTGGGGTAGTTGTGCTGTGATAAGCTATCACCGGTAACCTTTTTACAAGAACAGAGCTGGGGCGGGGGGGTAGGGACGAAGAGCAAAGGGAAATAGAAAGGGGGAGGGGGGGGAGAGAAGGCAA
>LN890962.1:470244-498740 GCA_900010015.1 Tuber aestivum | reverse complement strand
GGAAGTAGGAAAGGGGGAGGGGGGGGAGAGAAGGCAAAGAGGCTTTGGCGGGGAAGTTGTGGACAAGAGGGGAGAGGGGAGGAGGGGCGAGGAAAGAATTAATGAAGGGACAACGATCAAGAATCAGGTTGCTGTTTGGCACTGCTTTCTTGCTGCTGATCGTGGTTGATGTCACGTTTCACCCTCTGGCGGCTTGGATGAACAAGCATGCGTTCCTTGTTCTAAAGGCATCATACAAAGTAGCGGTGAACCATGGAAATAACAAGTTAATAATCGCATTCCCCGCGGTAACGAGGGGAGATGATAAGATGGGCGGTGAGGTGGGAAAATGAGCGATACGGTAGTCTAATCATTTTCTGGATTCACGCATCAAAACCAAATTTCCAGCCCCTCCTCTATCTGCCCCTCCTCATCTTACTTGGACCCTGTTCTCGTCCGGATTTCTCGACGATGCAGGTTTCCGTATCCTCTAGCCTTGCCCCGGCCTTCCCTACAAGTTCGATTACGGCTGCCCCCACAGTTTATTCTCGGCCGTGCTCCCGTGACGGCCGGAATCGGGAGTACTCGTACAGTGCGCTGCGATAACTTACAGTACTGTATATACGCTCTCCCATGCGCAGGTGCTTGTCCCATAACATTCCCATCAGGAGCCTACCAGCGATGCCGCATACACCCTCACCTCTGGACCGATCCGTTTGCACAAACCCAGTCCCACACGAACCATATATGAGCCCTCTTTCCCGCGCGGTTCCTTTACGATGCGGTGCGGTGGTGAGCATTGACCAAGCACGTAGCCGGCAATCGGAGGGGGTAAAAATAAAATGGGAAGAATCCACGTTTAGATATCTCGTGAGAATGCCACGAATACCGCCTCCACGGAAGGCGGTCGGAGGGAAGAGGAAGGTTTCCCAGGCTCCCTTTTTGCTTGCTGGGGGGAAAAGGTTGATATCACATGTGTTTGCTTTGTGGAGAGACTGGGGCAGAATTACAACAACGGGGGTCTAGAAGCGCTACAATTACAACTTGTACCGGTACCCGTACTGTGGTTGTTAAGGCCAAGCCAGATCGTGGAACTGACACGTGGAATTCATGGTCCAAGCTTTTTTTCTTTTCTTTTCGCTCCAGCACTGGCACCGTGGTGGGCACCTATGGCACTGCAGTCCCAGTACCGTACTTTGCCCGTGAGTTAATCATAAATTACCAGTATGATGCCGTGCAAGCAATTCAATTTGATTACATAATAGATACAGAAAAAGGGAGGAGGGCGTTGGCAAAAATAAAGAATCCATCCATGGGTAATTGGGGATTTTGCCATTTCAACGAATGCCGCTTCTATCGAAAAATCAGGAAACGCAGGGCTGGGGTGAGGCGTCTTCCGAACGTTCGCATATGGCCATAGTCTACTGTACCTTCAAAAGCTGGGAAGGATGTGGTGGTTGTGGTTGGAAATTTTCCGGGATTACCACCGTGTCTGTTTTTGGTTGATCGCCAGGTGCCCGGCCCCATACTCGAGTAGTCTACCGGTGAGAGCGGACTGCGGATTGGTAACCGTCCATCTCCCAAATCTCCGTGCCCGATATGCAGTGATGATTTGATCGCATCCATAATACTCGTAGATCATGCGGTTAATAATTCTATACAAGAATCACTCTCTTCACTTATCAAACCCATTTCTCAGAGGTATCACGATCTTCGATTTGCTCCATCGATCAGAATCCTTCTCTAGTCTTGTTGCCCGGAAAAAAATCCTCCCCATCACCTTCACCACCGCCAACAGCCAACCACTCAATGCCATATTTCGCTTCTATGATACGTCATTGTTTTAGAATTAATTGCCATGGAGCTTTTGAATTGAGTGTCGACACGACCGGCTAGAGACGAGGGAAATTTCCCGACTATACCTGACGCTTCAAAGTTGAGCATCGTACCCAAAGAATATTTTGTCCTTGTTTGGGGTACGGTGCGGTGTGCAGATTTTCTTTTTTGTTTTTTCCCTACAAACGCCCGCGCAAGATTTCCGAAATCCCTCATCTTCCACCAAAAGCCGCACCAGCACCACCGGCGCCCCCTCCCTGCATCATAGCTTGGTTCTGTTCAGCGAACCGCTGTCCTAATCTGTCGCTGGTCTTGATGAATTTGTCGACGCATCTGCTAACGCAAGTCTCCTCCTTTGTGGACAAGGCTTTCGAAGTGAAATCGTTGATACAATCATCGAAGCATCTGCGGTTGGACATGCTTTCCGTTTTAGTATTGGTTCGGATATAAAGGGTAACAACTCAGGTTGTTAATAAATTAAGGGGGTTTGCAAACAAATAGAAACGAACCTTTGGACAAGGTTGGAATAGAACTGTTAACGATGCCGGCACCACAGCTCCCGGATGTCAGTCAGAGCGCAAGAACAAGATAAGCAGCGGGGTAGGAGGGGCACGGATTGAAGAGGATGGGGGGTTAAAAAAAGATGAACAGGATATAGGACCACCGCCAAAGGGGAGCTAAATATAAAACGGAAGCGGATTCACGTGAGAAGGGAAACGTACCTGCATCATATCTCGTGTTTGGCGTTTCTCGAGGACGGATTGGAACTCACGCTGTTCGGAAGGTGAAAGGCTGTGACATGAGTGAATCCCCGCCACAAAAGAGGGGCGTAAGGTGATCAGCAAGGCAGCATTACGCACGCAAGGACGCATCGTAGAAACCCGGACAACCGAACAGTGTGTCGTGCAGTTGGAGCTCCCTCCCTTGGAAGGGAGGCACAGCTGCTCAGCTCTTCTGAGACATGAGAAAACAAAAGACGCCAAACCTTGCCGGGGGAGGAAGCTCCACCGGCGTAGCACTTGGTTTGGTTGTCCGAGTTCTTACGGCAGCCCGATTGAAGGGGACGACGGCAGTGGCGGTTGAGGTAGAACTCACGAGTCCATTGTGATCTTGGGTGTGTTATCTGTATGTGATGCCGGGTAGTGGTGGTGGTGGTGGTGGTGGTGGTGATGAGCAACGTACTGCAGAGTATGTGTCGGGGATAAGCCACCTGTAAAGGTGACTCGGCCGTGGTATGATAAGTGGTGGTGGTGATGGTGGTGGTGGGGGAAGAGGAAGGTGGCTGATGGTTAGGGGTATATGATAGCGTATGATACCGGTACGGGTACAGTACGGTACAGGTGTGGTAGAGTGCCGTACGATACGGTACTCGAGATATTGATTGATTGCAGTGGGGCAAGGGTTTGCCCGAGATTCGGGGGGACTGGTGGCGCTGACGGGAAGGGGAAAACTGGCTCTCTGGGAGAGGAAACAGGTATTTTTTTTTTTTTTTGGCTTCCTTCCTCTTTCCGCTCCTCTCTTTTCCTTTCCTTTCCTTTCCTTTCTCTTCCCTGCCCTTGGAAGAGAAGGGAAAAAGGAAGGAAGAGAAGCCTGATTAGCTGTGGTGGGAATGACTGGACTCGCTTACCCTGCTTTTGGAAAATAGAAATCTATATAAAGGACTAGAATAAGAAAAGGAGAAGGAAGGGGTGCAATTATTATCCTCTTGGCACTTGTTGATCTCATCCTTTAGGATGCAAAAAAAGAAGCAAAAGGCTTGAGGCAGGGGTGGCAGTCACAGGCCAATCGACGTGTTTCTTCTGTTTCTGTGGAGGTACTTGAGTAAGTTACCGTTGGGTTCGAGTACTCGTACAGTACCATTCTGTGGAATTTTTTTTTAGTAGACACCGGTACCGGTACCGTACCGTATACGTTCAGTGTCGTAGCTCTCGTCAGGTGTGGTGAAACCCGTGAGCTTCCGGCAGGCCCTTACGAGCTATTATGGGGACGAGAGCGGGTAGAATGGACAAAGACAGTTGAAGAATGTTTCGACCATGTGTGTTATGACCATCATCATCATCGATACCGGTACCGGTGCAGAGCACGCAGGTACAGTACTTGGCCCGGACTCCACCACTGTCTCCATTACAGGTAGGCTATGATATGATATGATACTGGTACAGGTAGCGACAACAATGCCCTCCGCTTCACTGCCCTTTGACTTCAACTCGTCTTCACCACGCACACACTCCCCCAAAACATTGACCTTGCCGAACCAACCAACTCTTCCAGTCCAAACCCCTTCCCCGTGTGCTTGGGTGAGCCCCTTTGCTCAGGTATTTCTGTCCCCTACGAGCCCGCGCGTCCTGGAGGCACCGATCGGCCGGGTCATCTACTCGAGTAAATTGCACTCTCTCCCACGAGTAAAAAAGCCTACCCTTTTTGCACTCCTGCCTTTCTAATACCTTCCTCTTTTTCTGGTCTAACGGCCCCCCTTGCTCGATCACCACTCGTCGAGTCCGGAGGGTCAGCCTAGCAAAGTCAGCAAGGGGGGGGGAGAGTGTCAGGAATGTGCTGTGGGCCAATGATTGTCTGCCCTGCCTGAGTCCCTCATATCACCCCTCCTCTGTCCGTGTCTTTGTCCAGAGAATCACACTCTTTCTTTCTCTCTTTCTTTCCCTTTTTTTTCTTTTTTCTTCCATTTTTCAAGTCAGCGCCCCTCTCCGTAGAGCACGGTGTCCGTGCTTTGCAGTGCTGTGTGGTAGCCCCTGGGAAAAATCTATTGTGGTCACTTAGCACTCTCATGCTTTTTTACGGTAGCACACGCTTTCGTATTGTGTCACTTTACCCACGATACAGTAGCAGCTGTCTAGAATTACTCCTGGCATTACCGTAGACTGGCACTCCTCAGTCAACGCCGCTACCACCCACAACCCCCCCCCCCCCTCGAGAGACAAGATCTAGGAACTTTTCGGTGTTGCTTTCTGGGGCTGCACTTGTTCAGCCCATTCTCCTGTCGCTGCCTTCTGCTTGCTTTTGCCGAACGCGCGCTTCTTACTCACCTCCCCTTTCCCCGACCGAATGCTATCTCCTGCGCTCCTCCGACCGAGACCCGACCCTTCCAAATCTCCCCGCTGCAGTACTTCTACTTCTTTTCATCCCCTGCCCTTCCTTCCCCTCGCCCCTCCCCACCTTCGCTCAAACGTCTTCCCTTCTCACTGGCTGCACCATATTATTGATTGTCCCGACATACATAGAGTACCCACGCCTCTGCCCATACAGGATTGCCGCCATCCCTTCCCAGTGCATCGTCTGGCTCCTTCCACACCCTCACAAAACGCTCGCATTATCTTCGCTGGTCTCGGTTGCCCCGGTTTGGGTGCCGTCAGTTGCTAGCCACCTGTACCAGTTACCCATCATACATACATATCGTTTGCACCTCCTCCCTCCCCATTTCGATTCGACCCGCATCAACGGCTACATCGAAGCGTGCTTGGAAGAGGAAGGAAAAGGAAAAGGGGAGGTGAAAAAAAAAAAAAGAGGGGCTATCTTCACTTGGGGCTCTCTCCCCAAGCTGTGACTGTGCTAGGCAGTTAGCGCTTCTGTGGTCAGCCGCCGGTGTTTGAGGAACTTGTTTTCCTTTGAACGGCAGTTAGGCTCAACACTTGAAGGCGGTTCCTGGAAGAACAAGTGGAAGAAGGGACCGATAGATAGGGGAGCCGAACGATATGGTTCCAGCGGGTGAGCTCTTGCCCAAGGCTCATTCAGGTTCTCCTCCGACAAATCCGTCGCTGGTGGGCTGGTGGGAAAAATTCAAGAGAAAGCCCGCAATGAAGTCAGAGGGTAGAGTTCCCATTTCCGACTGTCCCCTTGTATCCGTAGATAGAACAATCTGTGGGTTCTCGGGCTTGCACTGATTTTATTAGTAGAGCACCCAGCAGCAATATTTTCCGTGCCATTGCATAAGAGCATACAATACGCCAACGTCGCAATTTCTCTTACGGATGCCAAAGGCGAACAGTTTATCTATGGCTATGTTCCTATAGTGGTTGCTAAGTGTGGTGTCTTTTTGAAAGAGAAAGGTTCGTCTGATCAGAATTTCCCCCGCCCCCCTCAATTGTGAATTTTTTTTCTTAATTGTGTGCCTGCGCAGCTACCGATGTTGAAGGAATCTTCCGTCTGAGTGGGTCTGCAAAGAGGATAAAGGACCTACAAACGATTTTCGATTCTCCAGACAGGTATGGAAAAGGCCTGGATTGGACTGGTTACACGGTCCATGATGCAGCAAATGTTCTCCGGCGTTATCTTAATCAGCTTCCTGAGCCTATAATTCCTCTGGAATTCTATTCCCGGTTTCGTGAGCCATTGATAACCCAACCGGAGGGCGAGGAAGTTCTCTTAGCTATTCGGTCGTACCAGTCTCTTATCTCCCAACTTCCGCCCCTCAATCGACAATTGCTTCTCTACATATTAGACCTTTTGGCGGTTTTCGCCTCCAAAGCGGAGCAGAACCTGATGACTGCTAGCAACCTTGCAGCCATTTTCCAACCCGGCCTGATATCACATCCCAACCACGATATGGCGCCTGGCCAATACAGGTTGTCCCAGGAGGTCCTAGTGTTTCTTATCACTCACCAGGATCACTTTTTACTTAGCATGCAGGGGGGCAGGGATCAGGGTCAGGCTAGCCTAGGCGTGCCAAATACCCCCTCGTCTCCAAGATTTCCGGGGAAGGTGGTCGGTAGGTCACCCTCAAGTGCTAGCGCTGGGGCGGGCAATGTGAGAAAATATGGTGGGGTACGCAGAAATGTCTCGGCCACATCTCGGAGGTCTAGTGGTAGTCCAGTTGTGGGCAGCTTTGGAGCAGCAGTAGGAGTTGGTGGTGGCAGTGGCTTGAATCGGAGTAATACTCTTCCCTCCAAGCGATCTCCTGCCGTGCGACCGACGCCCTTTGCACCAGGAGACGTTTCGCCGAGCCCTAGTTCCCCACACACTCTGACGCCTGCATCAAACGTCACAAGGTCCCCCTCTGTTGGGGAACAGATGGGCGAAAACGTCAGCACTCCATCTCCAGACACTGCTCCAGCTGAGCCGAAACGTGAAACTCCAAGCACGTCTTCGCCCAGAACTAACATTTCTGGACAGGCTCCTAGGGAGCCCCCCAGAGACATTCTAGAGACTACTCATGTAAAGCCTCAGCCGGTCGTAACACCCACAAAGGAAAGGACATTTCAGAATTTCTTCTCTTTATCCCCTGAGGGCGATAGGCCTAGTAGGCCCACCAACAAGTTAAAAAAAAGGCGAATTCCAGGAAGCGGTGGCAATTCCGCTGAGTCTTCAACAACATCTTTACCAAGTGTCGGTGGTGGACAGAATTCCAATGGACCTGCTCCGATCTCCTATGCAACGCTTGAGCCCAGTAAGCTATTGTTCCCTCGCCCGCAATCACCACCTCCACGCTCGCCGAATATAGGCATAACTTTGCTTTCGAGCTTTCAAACCAAACAAGCCTCTGTGGGTAATCCACCTTTGGCCCTAATGCCTGCAATGTCACCTACACCATCAGCAACTTCAAGTGTGACCAGTCATAGCAGCACTCCTTCCCAGTTAGACACGGCTACAAATCCTGCTAGTTCGCCGGGAAAGACGGGGCGGCACCGGCGCCTGTCGAATCCACAGTTTGAGAACCCACCCGTCAGCTCAACTTCCCCAAACAGCGGTGGGTCCAGCGGCGGTCTCCTGGAGAGGATAAGGAGGGCCTCTCGGAGTCCGCCGGCCCGCCGGAGAAGTGTTAGTGGAGAGGCCTCCCGCCCCGTTGAAGAGGGCAGCCATGCAAAGGCGCCCAAGAATATTTTCGGATGGCCGCAGAGGAGCACCGATGAACGAAAGCAGCACCCCGGGCGTGAGAGGGAAAAGGAGAGAGGGGAAGAAAAAAAGAAGGAGAGACAGAAAACAGAAAGACAGGTGGCTCCTCAAATAGAACAATTCATACATCCCAAGAATGCTCCCGCGCAGCCTTATACGCCTAGCTCGCCTTTGGTCCAACCTCCTACCCCATTATCTCAGCATCCGCTAGATATGCCTTCACCCATGTCTCCGCTACAAGGGAAGGGAGCTTCGCCCCCCGCGGTCGACGGCCCCACTGGGCAGCCGCGGAAACCCACATTGTCAGCCGGGTCCGGGCAGGGTTCGGAAGAGACGATCCGAGGCGTGAGGCCCAAGGAGGGCTCGGCACGAGTATCAGTGCCGGGAGAATCAATTGAACCAGAGGGCCGGGCCCCATATCAGCTCGCAGAGGCAAGGGTGCCAGAGCAGCCCGAGCCCAAGGTTTAATGGGATACAACGCCTCTTGAGCACAAACGGGAAACTAATCGGATAACGAGCCCTCGCTTCCCCTCCCCCCTCTCCTGTGTCTGCTATGGGAAGTCTCCCTGTGTCTTCTTCTATGCTATGTACTCCTTTCCTATGTCTATAGTAAATGAGGGATGAGGTAAAGATATTCATGGAGTTTTCTTTTTCTTTTATGGTGCTTTGCTTTCCTCTTCTCACGGTGGGCAAGTTTCGAGTCCTCCTCTCTTCTCCCCTCCCTTTCTTCCTACGTTCCCCCCCCTCCCTCTTCTCTTCTATTGTGCGGGGGCCTTGTCTACGATATATATGCCCCACTATACGCTTTTTCTCCAATTTTTTTTTCTTCGTTTCCCTTTCTCCCTGCTACTGACTTGGTGGGTGGGTGTCTGCGGGGACACTTCCCTTCCTTGCGTAGCGGCGATGGAGACGTGATTTGAAAGGAACGAAAGAAGAAAAAACAATAAAAAACTCGGCCAACTTTGAAGAAGCGGGGGCAGGGAGGGGAGTTTCTGATGATTTATTTCCGCAGTACTTGATTTTCAATTTTCGATTTACTTTTCTACTTCTACTTCCTCTACTTGTCCTTGGCGGCGATGGCGGTGATGGTGATAATGAGTAAAATAAGGCTGAAGCATGATGATACCATCCCCGCTCTCGCGGTTTCTCACTCTGGTGTTTTTTTGTTTTTTTGTCTAGTGTGGTCTTGTCTAATTGTGGGGTTGGCTAGTTGGCTACACACGGTAATTTAGCTGGGAGGTAGGGTATGATTACGCTTTTTTCCTTTCTTACTTAGCGCTGGGTTTGGCGGGGAGTTAGCTTGGTTGGGTTGGTATACTGTATGTATGCATGTATCATGCCGGTATGTACTCGAGTATGCGTAGGATGGATTAGATGTGGGTATGGTGGTTCGGTGGTAATAGTATGGGTTAATGATTGTGGTTATCGCTTTTTAGTTTACAAATTTAGAATTTTTTTTGCTCCGGGGATTGGCTTTCTTTTTTCCTTTCGCCCAAAGTCTGGGGATATGATAGGTGGTAGGTATTTGGGGGGTTGTTTAGGTGGTGCCGTAGCAGCACTTGTGGGTCTGGCTGCCGCCGAGTCACTGCGGTATGGTATCATAGAAGTTATGATAACATTGCAGGCATCCCCAGAGAGCGTAGGATGGGTGATTCATGCTGTAAGCTAATTTTCTATCGAGCCGTTCCAAAGGACATATGGCATATTTGGCGAGAATGGATTCCACGCCACATAGTTCACATCCCTACAAACACCTAGGCTAATAGCCTGCAAACCTGCCCTCGATCCCTTCACAACTTATCACTCGTAGGTACTAGCATCGGGTGCAATAGGGTGCGTTATACGGCACGGGGCGGGATCTGTCCGTCAGGACCCCGAAAAATACAGTATCGGAGAAACCAGCCACGAGGATATTATCCGATTCCGGGCCGCAGGTAAAATATTCAAAATTCTCTACCACGATATTATATGATAATCCAACCTCGGGGCCGGATTAAAATTCCTCCCACTACAAATGCGAGGCCGGTTATTTAGCGAGCTCGCAGAATGCCCTGAATGCAACTAGGTCCTCCTCCGCCTCAAGTTCGAGTGCAGCTGTAGCACCAACGAAATACACATGCCCACTGTTTAGTGTTTCTGTTTTAGGGCCTACCGAAATTTTTCCTTTACCACTGGTCGCAATGACGATGCTCGGTCCTTGGATGGGTTCGAACTTTTCCGAATCCCCAGACCTTAGTCCAGTCTTCACGACAGCGAATTCTTCAATAGGGGGATCGTAGAGGATCGAAGTAGGATCAGATCCAGAGTTGGACCCATGAGGGTAGGGGACTGGTTTCATCTTTTGTTCGGAGATAGGGGCGTAGGAGTAGGTGAGCATCGAGACAAGGTTCTTGACGTCCTTGTATTTTGGCGTAAAACCTGCACGAACCACGTTGTCACTCGCAGCCATGCACTCAACAATATCTGCATGCCGTGCATATTAGTCAACCCGCCCCATGTGGTACCGGTAGTGGCTGGGGCATAGACAAACCTCCCGAAAGATAAGCGTGAGGATCGTTTGCCTGCAGGAACATTGCTTCGCCAGGTTGCAGCTTGACATAATTCAAAAGGAACGAGCAGAATAACCCGATGTCTCCCGGGAACTGTCCGTCCAAGCGGACAATCAAGTCCGCGAATTCCTTCCCACCATGCTCCTTTCCTCCAAAAGACTCTGGGATCCGCTTTGCAGATTCTACGAGTTCGCCAGCCAGTTTCTTAATTTGAGTCTCCTTAGAGGTCATAACGGCCTCAAACAAGCCCCTCAAGGCTCTTTTGTTAGCAGCTATAGTTGACTCGTCACTAGCATCTTCCTTGCCCATAACAGCTGCAATAAATAGATCTGCCTTGGATTCGCTAACGAGTGCACGAAGTTGTGGGGTCGATTTCAAGAAGGACACAATTTCGGAGAGAGGGCGGAAGCCACAGAACCCGTCGAAGGGAGTGACGGCAATGGTCATCTCAGGCTTGTGGTTGTCATCTGATTGTACATCACAAAACTTTCAGTTACAAGTTCTATTCAACAGCGACTGAAGAGTATACCAGGGTAGTTCTTCGGGTCTTCGCTGTGCAGTCTTTCGGCAAGATTCTTGTCAGGGTGGGCCTGGATGCTGAGAGCTTTCTGAATCGATAGAATCTTGAAAAGGAAGGGCAGCTTTCCTCCATATTTTTCCGCGATATCGTGGGAGAGGAGGGCTGTATTGCCATTGACAAGATCTAGGAGGGTACGCCCAGTGTTTGCATCCTTAGATGGATTTGATGGATGAGTTCCCATCCAGAGCTTGGGGTAATTAGCAAGGCAACTCTAAGGATGTAGTAGCATAGGCACCTCAGCATAAGGCTCTGATTCCTCAATCTTAAAACCAGATTGGGTAGTTGCGGCAGCAAAACGAGCGGCCGCCGAATCGTTTCCAACCTTTCCTGCACACAATTGCACCCCGCATGAGCATAGTTCAGCTTATCCGGGCTTAAAGAGAGCTTACCCCAATCATAAGAATTTGCGCCTGAGCCCCGCAAATCAGTTAGCCTTGAATATCCTCAAGTCGAGTTATGGGTAGAAGGCCTACCGCATTGAAGCTGGATAAGTGGGACCGGAAGCATTTTGGACGATTGCTGTGAAATAGTGAATTGTAGTAACAAATATATGAAGATTCTCCCGATGCCTGGAAGGAAAATAGGCCAGAAGAAGGAACTTTTATCAAGGTTTGCTCGAAAGCTGAAAAACTGGATGGGAGCTGCCGCCCCTCCCCCGCTCAAGCACGGGCCAACTTGCAATGTTGCTGAATCATCCTGGATGCAGGGATAGAGCTTGCACTTCTTCGCTCTGTAAGTGCACTGATCCGCTTCAAAAAACCTTTGACCTCTCTCCTCACCAAATTGCCTCGAGAACCCCGAGCAAAATTGGTGTCCTACTAGCTCCCGCCAAGCACAGCTCTCTTCACCTCAGGATCAGCTAAACCTACTCATTATCACCACCCAAAAGAGCCTCCTCGCTCGCTAACGCAATGCCCCCAAAGCAAACGAAGGGAGAGTACATCGAGACGGTATGCGCGCGCAAGAGAAATCCCACTCCTTCAAACAATCCCACAATAACAACTCACGCGGTGATCAAAAACATGACTTAGGACACGGGGAACAAAGTATCCCGTAAATCCGTCATTCTCGGATCTCAAAATATCATCCTCGGCGGAAAGGTGCCCATCACCTTGTCAATCTACTCTTTTGGCTCGATATGGAAGTTAACTGGGAAATGTGGGGGGGTCGGAGGGGGGATAAGAAAAGACTATTATCCAAGCTGATTGCACCATTCGCGGAGACCTTCGTCGTACCGTTGCCCCAGGCCAGAATAGTGGGAACGTCGCGATAGCCGTCGGTCGTTATTGCTTTCTCTCCCGATCCAGCGTTCTGCGACCTCCTGGGAGGACGCATCAAAAGCCAGTACCTACCTATGTACCACATGGGCCTCCGGCTGTACAAGGAGCTGACTAGTTGCCGCTGTGTAGGACTTTCAGCTACTACCCTATGAAAATTGGAGATCATGTCTTCGTTGGTGAAGGTTGTGTGGTCGAGGCTGCGTTAATTGGCTCCTACGTTCACATTGCCAAAGATTGCGTTATAGTCGGTTTCTCTCGCCAGTCTTTTGACTTGATCCTCGAACTTACTGACTTGTCATCATCAAACACAGGGTAAGTTTGCGATTATAAAGGATTGCGTCAAGATAGAAGAGGGCACTGTCATAGCACCAAATACTGTTATTCCCTCGTTCTCGCTTGTTTCAGGGCGTCCGGGCGTAGTAATAGACGAGTTGCCGGAGACTGCACAGGAGGGGCTTGAGTGTAGGTCACCCAACCATCTTATGAGATCTATACGATAGCTGGTGTGCAGACCCTAACTATTGACTAGTGAAGAACATATACCGGATGATATAGAGCTTTTCCTTTTGCGAACCCTTGCCATAATAGTCTTTTCTCTCTTGCCCCCTCTTCTACTTAAGCTCTTAAATATCAGTGTCCCCAATATCCACCCTCGTCCTTCCTTTTGAGCACCATAGAATGATATCTTCGGTCAATTGGTCATATATAACTATGGCACCCAAGATGCGAACCCAATCGAACGAGACATTACCTCCATTATAATATTGCATCCATTTTTAACCTTCCGTATTTAGAGTGGGGTAAAGTACCCTAGACCCATAAATAACCATACACTGTAAGCCCTAATGTCTCCATAGAGCGCCCGAACCTACCCAGATTTCGGACACTAGAGATAAACTCCGGGGGGCCGCAAAATTCTCCCCGCCAATGAAACCATCAATCCGAGCTTCTTCGTTTGCTCTGCGTAAAGCGGACTGCCTTGGCTATGCGGCGCGGGCCCACGTTGCGGCCACATGCAGACCCTACCCATCACCTCCTCCTCACTCTCGAGGTTTCCCTGTGCTATGCTCCGCAGTCGAGTAAACCCGCCGCTTCAGATCCTCCCCCCCATAAGCAAGCATTAGGCCATCAACCTGCGGACCCCTACACCTAGATTATACAGAATCCCAACCCAGCCCCGTATGCTGCAGAAGTGTCATTGAAGTGCTCTTCATGATTGGCGCAGTAGGGTTTTCTATATCCGTTTCACCCCCCGCTATAAGTGCATATTAGTAGCAATTGAAGGCAAGGCATGGCTTACCAGGTGATTTGCCATGATTCAAGTGATACGTGTGGTTCCGCTACCATCTTGCTGGCTTAGGCGTGATTGATCATCTACAACATCATCCGAGTGACCTTTACCTAACATCCCGCCCAGGCGCCTCCGAGCATCAAACACCCAACCGGGAGCAGCCTTTCCACTCCGATCAAGACTCTTGATACTCACATACCCTAGGCCCTGCTGAACCTGGCTACCTCTCCCAATTCAAACAACCCGAGAAGTCCGTCGAGCCCGAAGAAGTGAAAACCCTCCCAAGATCCCTCCTTTGCTGATCCTTGATGCCCAAACACCCCCAATGCCAAAGTCACCCATCTGGCAGCCATGAAAATTGGTTGGTACGCATCACGTAAAAAAAAAGCAGTATGATAGCACAACATAAATATTGTACAAATAAGCCTCTCAATCTATCCAAAGAACCCATCAAAAAAAAAATGTCCGGCGCCTGCACTCTCCGTCTGAGATGGTTTCAAAACTAACCAACCTCCCTCCGCACGTTTACTGCATGGAGGATGGCCTTGTATTCGGTCCCTTTCAATCGTTCAGGTGTGATGCTATCTCCCATAGGTCGGGTTGAACCCTTGCCGGGAGGTCTTCCGGGCTGAAGGGGGGGGGGGGGTCTGCACTTGAAGGTCAAGTTCGCTGGCTCTACATGGGCGAGTATGATAATTAGAATAGATCTACAGCATAATATAGTACAACGCACTAAAGTTGGTTTGAAAAGTGCGGAGGGAGTCTAAATAAGTCACCCAAGATCTCTTTTAAGAAGGAATATCATACGGATCTCGAGCGATCGCTCAAAAACCCGGAGGAGGGAGGAGGGAGAGGCAGTTTCTGGAGCAAATGGAAAAAGTATGATATATGGAGTAATCTAGGGCAGTGGTGTTTACGTTTATGGCGGGGCATAAATTATCCATCTTATGAAACACTGAGAGCGGAGAGGTGCAGATGTCAGGAGTTTGCAGATGGTTAGTCTATGACATGTCAAATATCATACCGTAGTTCAATGTCGAGTAGTAGGTCGCGATGCTATCCTCTCCTCTCCTCCACAATTCAGCGGTCGAGAATAAGAACTGATATAAAAAAAACATGATGCACTGGATTGTATTGCACAGGGCTGGTGATAAAAATCACAGGGAGCAACCACGTATCAGAATATCGGCAACCCTCAACTATGCTCCAGTAATCATGTTATCTTATCCACAGGAATAAGGGAAAAAATTAGAAACAAAATTAAAAGGAATAGAAGAAGTACATGAGAATGGTTGAGAATAAAGCGGAATACTTGACAGTATTTTTTTCAGTTGGGTGGGGATCCTACTACCAGTTCTGTAAATTAGAGCCCAGTCTTTAATCCATTGCACCCCAGGAAAAAAGCAACATACTCGAGAAGATTCATATGGACAGGAGCAATAATGGATTCGAGTACCCGGTTTAGGCAGTTTTAAATAATACCCCCTTTTGAAACATACATCATACCAAATTGGAAGATTAAAAGAGACTTTTAATTGTACTAGTTAATAGTCTTCCATATTATTGAGGATTTATGACTACTATAAGGAGTATTGCGTACAATAGTCATGGTGGCACTTGCTAGGAAGCCAAGTGGTCTACTAGATAATACTTTCTTTTTCCAGTATCATAGATTACAATTGCATTCATTAGAAAACTTTAATATATAGGGTTGCGACTACTCTACTGACTCGTAGTTAGATATGCTCAGGCTCATAACCATATTTTTCCACTTCCGAGTAGGCTGCATTTTCTGATTGATTAAGGAATGACTTCTTGCAAGCCTTGAACCTTACATAAATACTTAGCTAGTAATTATCGCTGAAGGTGTACTTATTTATACCTCTTAACCTAGTAGTAACTTCCACCAACAGGGTCATTATTCCTCCGAGCCACTTTGGAGACAGGGTGTTAAACCCCGTATATCATGTCTGTCAAGCTAATGCAAGCATCCAGGATCATTTGGTTGGCATCATAACCGCCAGCTGCTGTAACCTTTTTCTAATTCCGGTACTCATCGTTTGTTATGGTCCCCTGGCTTGCTAGGGAATCTCCGGCTGCGGTAACCCGGTGTTGAGTAATGTAAGGGTACAGTTTCACATCAGTGCATGCTATCCACCATGTGGAGGATTTCTGCCCGGGATTTTGTCACCGGCCTCGTGCGAATAGTATCCGTACTCCGATACGGTAGTACGGTGCTAACTTGCGCATATGAAATCAACCATCTCCGGGACGAAAGTCAACGACTCGGACGCACGCTTCAGAGCAACAAATTTTTTTCTGAAAAGCGAATTCAACAAAACTTTTCAGGATCAGTTTCCTCCCCCGCAAGCTCCATGGACTCTAATCCTTTACTAAGTGAGTATTGGTTGAGAACGGTAAGGTGGGCATTTTCAGGTATGATATCATACCGGTTGGGGAACGGGGGCAAATTTATGCCAAGGCCCTAATTATTCTCATGCGTTACTATGCCAACCAAGGGAACAAGAGGGACAGTTTTAAGCGTGGCGCGCGATACAAGCAGGGTCGCCGGGTTTTTTCGCACTGCACACCAATGGGAACGTGACATTGTCCGCGACTACGGCACTCGATAGCTCACTAACCGCATGCCACCAGGAGCCCACAGCCATATCTCAATTGTTCATTAATTCCGGCAGAACAGCACTACAGTACCCCTAGCATCCTCACACAAAACTCCGCGAAGATCCCCCCTCTAGTTCAAGCAAGACCTGCGCTTTCTCTGCCGAGTGTGGGGTATTATATCGTGAACGGAAATTAGTATCACAAACCGCCTGCATCACCCGGCCTTTATCCTTTCATGGCTTCGCTAGAGTTCCTGGCCACCGAACTTCTACTCAACATCGTCCAATATGTCGAGACCCCCGAAGAATTCACCACCATTAACAGGTCCGAGGAACAACCGTCGCTCAAAAACCTGTCCTTAACATGCAGGCGGCTTCGCGCTATATGCTTTCCGCTCCTATTCCGCTCGGTGAAGCTACCCCTCGAAAACGGGCACTCGCGCAGGAGCATCAAGGAGCTGTTGTGTTTCATACGGGAAAACGCTTTGGAGCGAACGGTCGAGAGCATGGGGCTGGCTATGGGGCCGCAATGGAACGGAGGGAAAGTCGGATTAGATTTGAAGAAGTTTCTGTGGGAGATCTCCGTGAAATCCTTGTCGATACGTCAGTACCGAACCCACCTCGGTCTCCGGGAGAAGTCAGCTCGGTGGCCTTACTTTCTCGCTGCGCTCGAGAGACTGCGGCTCGAAGAGGTGGACGACGATAACGACCTCAAAATGCTGCTTTTAAAACAGTGCCCTATTCGGCTGCTCCACGTAAACGATGGCAGCTTTCGCTCCCTGTATGAGGAGGACGATAACTACTTCCTGGGCAGGGCGGAACATGGGCCCGGAATTGCATCTTTCAAGCCCTCTGTTTTCCCCAACCTTACTACCGTAGTCTACCATGCTGCCTGGCCACCATATAACCGCTTCGGTAGCTTCCTCGAATTTGTCTCGAAATTGCCTGCTATCAAGGTGCTCGAGGTGAAGCTTATGGGGGATGAAGACCTTGAATTGGATCTCAAGAGGAAAGCCTACAAGCTCCCCCCTGACGCCGTCCGGTTCAGAGAAGTGGTTTCGGCATACCAAATATTGGCGTGGAGGGTAGGGACTATGGGTAGCTTGCAACTCCTGGTTATTCGTGATCACCGTATTCCCTATCACGGGGAGACAGACCCCCCACAATCCTTCGCCGAAGGCCCTCTTGGCACTTATCAGAGACAGAAGGACGCACAGACGTAGTGAATGGGGGGCCCAAGAACCGAGGCAGGGATTCTCAGGCGATGACAAGGAGGAAAGCTGCTGAACCGTACTAGGGGGTGGAACAAAGTTGGGTGCGTTTCCAAATCAAGAGAGGTAATTTTATGAAGACTAAGCCACGATAGGAAGTGTGAGTGATATCCTGTGAACAAAATTGGGGAGGGAAAAAAGTCGGGTGCGTTTTTGTTATTCTTATAGAAATAAAAACTAAAATACAAAGCTCAATATCTTGTTGCTCCACCATTAGCATCTATAACAGCTTGTAACCGGTCTGGCATACTTCTAATTAAGCTTTCCAGCCTAGTTTCAGGAATTGTATTCCAGACCGCATTTAATGCTGCTTCCAATGTAGGAATATCAGCAATTCTTCCCCATGTCTCCCCCAGTTCATTTTCCATATCTAACCATAGTGCTTCAATCAGATTTAGATCCGGAGACTGAGCTGGCCATGGTGTAGATTCCATTTCATTTAACCTCCGGTACTGAATTGCAAATGCCTTATGCCCCGGCGCACCATCCTCGACGACCGTAACCCAACTGTATTCCTCGCAACATTTATGCCAAAAAGGCACTAGATGCAGATACATGATCCTCTTAACATATTCTCCGGAATCTATTTTGGCTTTACCAGGAATAAGAGCCAGCTTAGATTTCAGAGTCCCACAAAAACCACCCCAAATCATCTTTGTTTGGCGGCCAGACTCAAAGGTCTCGTCAATACAATCTTCGTGAAACTCCTCTGAGGGTTTCCGCGTTACCCATGGCCGGTTGCCAAAACCCGCTGTCAAGAATGATGACTCGTCAGTCCAAAGGACACGAACCCAGTCATCATAGGTCCAATCCAGTCATTCCCGACATCAAGCGACACGAATGGGTCGATTTGCAGGACGGATAGCAAATTTTCGGCGAGGTACTCGGCGATGGTAACCCATTGAATGCATGACATTCTTCACTGTCCTTGGACTACACGCGTAGTTCATTTCCAAACAGATTTCCTCCCAGCAAAGACGCCTTGTCCTCGCATCGCGTGTCACAAAGGCTTCCAAACGCGCCTTTTCACCCTCGTCAAATATGGGTTTACGGCCGGTCCGTTGACAATTGGAGGGAGTCCCATTCTTTTTGGATCGATCATAAATCTAACTTTCAATTAGCTTCAGAAATTCTCAGAATAGGAATAATAACTTACTCACTTGCAGGTTCTTCGATCAATGTTTAGGTGCTGACCAATTTTCGTCCAGTGCCATCCAGCTGTATCCCGCAGGGTGATAACCATAAGGCGTTCATCACGTGTAGTTTCATGGTGCTGGACACCAATGGGGTTTTGTTCATGAACACCCTTTTCTTTCATGGCTTTTGCTCTGAATATGCACGTTGACCGTTTGGTATGGGAGGAAGGTAAAGGATGGTTACAGCAGGCCAAATGTGCCTGTTGTGGTAAAAGGGGTAGCATGGCTGGGATGGTGTGGCTTGTAGCACCGCACCCGAAATACCCTTACACCCGAGTACAGGTGTATGTGGTAATTGAGATTGGACACAGTTAGGGGTAAATATATTTTGTCGCTGCATTTATAGCCGTTACTCTGCCTCATAAGAGGAATACCGGTACGGTATATACAAGTACGAGTACATTGTATAGGAGTCGGATCCGTCCTTCCATACCCCGGCCTGACGTAGCGTTGTCCTGAAGGGGGTGGTAGTGTTCGCTGCCCACTACCGTACAGTACTGGTATTGCCCGTCTCGCTTGATAGTACATGGTAAAGGGTATCAGGATAATAGACGCTGCAAGTGCAAATATCGTACCGGTACAGCATGATGCTGGGACCTGCAAGGCAACTCCGAAACCAGTCACCACAGAGGCTATCGTGGATGCAGAATTCGGGTGGTGAGCTTAATATAGTACTGCGAGAGGTCAATCCGGGTTTTCCTATGATACTCACTTCGTTTCGTTAACCAGAGGAGACTGCTAGTTTCTCTGAAGATATATGTGCCATTTTTTCGTACTTGTTCCCACGAGATCCCCTACCGTACCTTCCTGTCTTCGGTGCTATTATCTATAAATACCTAAGAAATCGTGAGCTACTTTTGAGTAAACATTTCCCCTTGGCCTTCTCTTGCTTGTAGCTGTATCTGGTGGAAATTTGGTCTGACGGTGCCAGCCGAATACCGGCATACAACAAGCTGAAAGGCATGATGTTCAGGGTATGGTGATGGGGGTTGGTTGACATATCCAGTGCGGTCAGGTCGGAGTATCATACCGCACGCTACTGCGCAGTTAGAGTGGTGACAATTGTGAGAGTGAACCCCTTTTCAACATGATATGCCTATTTACCGGATCAGCGGCCTGCTATCGTTATTATTGCCCCGGTGAGCGGTAAGCAAGCTTTCGGCCCAGACATCGTCGATATGGAGCGAAAGTAAATGATATTGAGGCGAAATTTGCGTACTGTACGAGTACAGTACCGTACTCTACATTATGTTGTTGGCAAGTTTTTGCTTGGGCTACCGGTATTTCTCTCCCTATCATACTTTCTTCCTTTCTTTCTTCTTTTTTTTTTTTTCCTTCCCCTGCCTCAAGGGATCATCCGCCCTTCGCTGCCTGGGTCCAATTTACGGCCCCTTTTTTTGTGGGAGGACAATCCCTGACCAGCTTTTCCCTATTCTCGTTTCCGAACGTGCTCACCTCATCTTCAATTTCTCCCACCACACAAAATTTCCACAAACTACATCACACACCCACTTACACACAAATCTCCCCCTCCAATTATCCCTCTTAAAGCTTCCAGAGAAACAGCCGTTTCCCGCCTTCCCATTCTCCTACGGCTTCACGTCGAAAAGCTTCTCCCCACCCACGACACGTCTGAAAACTCGATTATCTTTTCGCGTCGGTTGTTGTCGCGGCAACATCCTCCGCCTTATACAATCCGGATAGTCCTCCCATCCACAAGGCTCTACGATACTGAGCTCGCTCCCCCCTCCTTTCCGTCTCGCCAAAACACCAGAACCCTCCAACCCTTTTCCCAAGACCCAAGGCCAAAACGGTCCGAATAAACACGTTAATCTGTCGCTACTCTTCTCGAGGGTAGTAGGATCACGGCTTCAAGATGGGTGGTTAGTGATCGGATCCCTGTTTGTGGATAGGGGATGATTTGAGAAGGCTAATATTTCCCAACAGGCTCCATATCAAAAATCATGGTAATACTTTACCGGAAGCATTTGTTTCTCATTTTAAGTGAGCTATTACTGATATTGGACCAGAGCAAGCTGTTTGGAACAAAGGAAATGAGGCTACTCATGTTGGGGTTGGATGCGGCTGGAAAGACGAGTGCGTTCCCGGAATTGCCCCCAGCCCCTCCCTATCGTCCACTGATTAGAGGCTAACTGTTATTACGTTATTATTGTTATTATTTCTGAATATAGCTATTCTCTACAAATTGAAGCTTGATCAGGACGTTACAACAATTCCGACGGTCGGCTTCAATGTCGAGACCGTAACCTACAAGAACGTCAAGTTCAATGTGTGGGTGAGTTCTTGGACGATTTCCCGATTACAAAACTTTTTGCGGGGTCGAAGCTGACAACTACTTGTTTACGTAGGATGTCGGTGGCCAAGACAAGATCCGTCCTCTATGGCGCCATTACTTTTCTGGTGAGTTGTCCAGTTCCACGACGCTCGCCCTGCCGTGCTTCGGTACGTCTAATCAATCTCTTGCCGCAGGTACCCAAGGTTTGATTTTTGTTATCGACAGTCATGACCGTGACCGTATCGACGAGGCAAGGCAGGAGTTGCACAGGATTATCCAGGACCGGGAGATGAAGGAGTCCCTCCTGCTAGTTTTCGCTAACAAGCAAGATATCCCCGGCTGTGAGTAATCCCTGTCTACCATTCCGGAGAGCCAATGCCGGAGTGTTGTCATTGGATCCCCCGGCGTGGGGCCGGCTCGCCTGCGTCAGAATTGAGCTGACATTCTATGCAAATTAGGCATGCCACCTTCCGAGGTTACAGAAAAGCTTCAGTTACACAAACTAAAGGATAGGGTCTGGTATGTGGTTCCTAGTTGCGCCACTACAGGTGAAGGGCTGTTTGAGGGATTGGTATGTTTTTTCTCATTTTACATAGGTGTTATTTCATTTGCCTAGGGGATACTATAAAGAAATTGACGCTGACTTCTCGCGACAGGGTTGGTTGTCCAATAATGTCAAGACGCAAGCTCCCGCTCGGAAGTAGATGGTCCAAGTCACTCCATACCGCCACAACTTCGGTTAGCTAGGGCCCATAATAGCACCAGGTTAGAACTTATGCTAAGGTCGAGTTGTATGATATAAGCCCTGGTTCGGACCACGAGCAAGGCCTGTTGGAGCCGTTTATTCACTTTTCACTGTCATCTCATGCTCTGGGTGTTTTCTTTATTTGGGAGCTTCATGTTGGTTATTGTCTTTTTTGTTCTATTTTCTACTACTTACCCACCTTACCTCTCTTTTAATTAATGAAGTCACGGATATTTCTGCCGATTCTTTACACCCTTTTCCTTTCTTCCCTCAATAACTCATTCATTGAACCCATCTCTTATACCTTCAGCGTTATCTATTTCTTTATACCCCGAAATTTCTCCCATTTCAAGAACACGCCCCCCCGCGATCTACATCTATTTTGATTTCTTTATCCCTCATGCATTGCATTTTACCCTTTTTACCTTTCATGATGCCCCACGAACGTCCGCACGAGAATCCAAATCCTTTTTATTCCCCTTTTTTTATTCCTTTTTTTTTATATTGTTTTTGTTACTTTTGGTTTATAGCTTTCACACCGGGTCCAGAACCGGGGGTCGCATTCTGATATTGCAATAATACTCCCGATAGTGGGGATGGACGGTGAATAGAGGGCTCGTTAGCACTAGTACTCCTGGGTGGCTGTTGTAGGACGTCGATGCGGCGAGCGGTGTGTCTGAAAGTAAAGACGTGAGGAGGAACGGGGGAAGGAGTACTGGGTAATGTGTAGTATAAGTCGGTAGCATGCTGAGAGAGTATGATATCTCTTTTTTTCTCCTTCTCCTTGGGAAGTTCAACTCTGAAGGTCCCGTTCGGTCCGTTTTTTTTGTTCATTTGTTCATTGTGTTCTGTTGACGAGAGAATGCGTAGCTTGTACGTGAAACTGTTGGCGCAATATTTCTGGCTACAGTGCCGCCGGTACCGTATAGTACCTGGAAACCTCGTGTACGAGCGAGGTGGCTGCCAATCCCCAATGACCATAAACCCCGCTACCGTTATCCACTTTTAATCATGCGGATTCCATCCGCCACCACTGGTGATGAGTAGAGTACCGTACTCGTACAATATGATATCGGTGCTCAGTGCGTCCACCCAGCCTACCGTACGGTACCGGTATGTCATAGCCTGACTCTACACTCGTCGGGACAATCGGCTCCACCCGTGAGGCTTAAAAGTTAATCTTGCCTGACAGGTTGGCGCTACTGCATATCACGGTCGGCATTCTCATGATACATAAGGCAAGTTTCGATATCGGTACCGTGATGGGGGGGTATAAGAATATGATACCGTACGGGAGTCTGTCAGGTTTTTGCGCCAACGCTATTATTACTCTTGCGGGGGGAATGCCGATGTGTTTTGTGCCGTGTTGTGCAACGTCATTGTGGTGGCCGAGTGTCGCGGGTTTTCGCCACTTTGCGCGGGCGTTAACCTGTAGCGAGTTGTGCTGGGTGGAACCACATTCCAAGACGTATAATTTATAAATTTAATAGCTGTGGTTGGGCTTGCGGGGGTATGATAGGAGGAATCGAGATTCAAGACCGGTACAGTAGTACCAAACCGGTGGTCTGGTTTAGTCCAGTCCGATATAAATTCGTGCTAAGTCTAACTTGCATTGAATAGATGGAACCCTTCCTTTCAGGAAGGGGGAAAAAAAGGCCCCCCCCTACTAACCACATTAATTAATATTGTGATGCTAAATGAATAGTCTAAACCCAGAGGTTACAAAATGAGCCTCGACGTTTACCCGTTTGGTTCCAAGGTAAAGACGAAAGGAAAGAAACAGTAAAATATGAGACAAGTGGATACGAGTGGTTATACACAAATCAATGGTACAGAGAGGGAAGGCGGTGGGGGGAGAAGAAAATTAGGAAGAGGAGAAAAATACATAATGCACCGAGTATGCAATTCCTTCTAATGCATTAGTAATTAGGAGTGATCAGTGAACAAAGGAAATATACACGAGGCAATTAATAGACGACTCCAAGGATGATTATGTGTAGCTCAGAAGCTGAAGAGGCCAGACCGCTTCTTGCCAAATGGGTACACCACCAACGCTGCTGCAAACAGACCGACCGTAATACCGATGGCCACCTGGATCATGGAGAATCCAAAATCGAGTACAACAGAGTTAAATTGGCCCGATTCCGGTGCTGGTGTCGCCGACGGTTTGTCGATCATAGCGTCTGCGTTCTGGATACCGGAGATTAAAGAGCCCTGGGCAGCGAGTCCGGAAGGGACCTGCACGAATATTGCCGGCAGCATAGCGGCAAAGGCTAGGCCGTGGCCGACTCTCGAATAGAGATTGCCTAAGACTCCGACCGCGAATGCTCCAAGGCTGTTGGCGACCTGTGGCTGGTTCGTGAAGTGTTGACTGGAAAAGAAGTTGATGGCATAGCCAACCATGGAAATCGCTATCATAGCTGGGGCCTGTCGCCATCTGGCTTGGTTAATTGTCAAGAGACTGTGGTATGGGTTAGTCTTATCGCTCTCTAAAGATTCGGAAAAATATACGTACCACCAGGCAAATGGGGGAACAAAGAGGAAGTTCCATTTCCAATCCAACGGATCCTGACACGTCGTAGCGGAAGTGGCATTACTATCAACAAGCCCGTAAAGAGCAGATCCAATCGTGATCCCAAAGCCAAGGAGCAGGGAGTAGACAATAGCGTAAAACATTCGAACTGATCCTGCCACTATATTCCTAGATTGGAGCTCGAGGGATCCGCATACTTAATACTGAGGGTCAGCATTTAGTCGTCCGCTAGTTTTGAGTAGACAGAGGACCACCTACATATGATATAACCAGGCAAAATCAGGGCAATAGAGGCCTGTGCTAAAGCGGAGAAACAGAAGACACTCCCCCCATGAATAGAGCCAAAGGCCCTCGCAAGAAAACTCGTTATAATGGCAGCCGATATTTCAAAGACATTCGACTGGGCAAGAATTAGCACAAATATCGAGTGAAAATACATGAAGAAAGATATACATAAAGCTCAGAGCTCGGTGCCACAATAAGTTGCAAGAACCCAAGAATACACCCAAGGGCAAAGAGGACAGGCATATCGATAAGCCGAGCCTTGAAACCAAAAGGCCCGACAGAAGCACTAGCAATACCAAAAACTGGTATCAGGATCCATGGGTTATGCTTTGGCTTCCGCTTCAGGATCTCATCCAGTCGTTTAGTGGCCTCCTCAACCCCAATCAAGTCATGGACAACCTCTTTATAAATCTCATGCGTGTCGTGAAGTTTCCCAAGGTCAACGCCTTGATTGGTCCTGACAATTTGCATCTCTGAAGTGTGCGTCGAGGAATCCCCAAAGGAGATTATCATACAGCCTGGGATATACAAGAACTGCCCATCAATCTCAAGAACCCGAGATGTCATCTTCATGTACTCTGTTTCGGGTCAGCAAAAATTCTAATAAAGAAAATAAAAACAAAAACGAAAGGGTTTCGGGCATACCTTCGAGTCTGTGAGTGGGGGCTCCATAGAGCATCAAGGATCTGCAAAGCTTCAGGATGTACTTTTGCCTTGCCAACGTTTCTGCAATATGAACAGTAATCTATAGCCAGTCGTTAGAACCCGTTCTACACGAACAGGGTGGACCCAGCCTGGATTTGGAACCAGAATGGAGGATAGCTCGCCTTGATTTCTTCTTCCAAATTGGGTCTGGAAAAGTTCCTTAATGCGCCGGCGACCCCACTGCCACCGCTGTGTGACCGATGCTTCATTTTTGGCTGATCCTTCATAGCAGCCGGTCCCGCAGGAGCTCCAAGCGTAGCTCTAGAAGCCGCTAAGAGTCCTCGCAGCGATGTGGTCGATGTGTTTGCACTCTTGTTGTACCATTTTGGTGTTGTGCGTCCAGAACCGGTTGGGCTTCCGGCGCTCCCCATGCTGCTGCGGTGCTCATGGCCAAAATTATTCCCATGGCCCCCTAGTGGGTTATACAGCTTCAATAAACTCCCGAGAACACCTCCACGAAACTGGCTTGGAGGCTGGACATAGTCCTCATGTTGGTGGGCCACGGGGGTTACGGTTCCCGACCTCTGGCCATGGTCCGGGGTTTCCGCTCCGCCGGCCCTGGACCTTCCGTTCAATACTGCAGATCCCCGCGCTGTGTGCTGTATAACTAGTTCATGGGCCTCCCTGATAGCCGTTACCTTGTTCCTTTCGGCCCCTGTTGGATCGTTATAGTCCTGCGGTAGGGCATTCCCAAGGTCCAGCAACGGGATATCGTCAACAGGCACTCCCCCCTGGGCCTGGCCAGCACCAACACTATATGCAGCGAGGGCTGGTGAGCTACGCACTGAGCTCGGAGCCGAGTAGCTCCCAATTGTTCCTAGCCTAGCTGCTCTCTCTTGGAATGTTAATCGGTCGTTCTCGGCGAATCCGTCGTATCCCCCACCGAGCTCCGAGTCCCCATTGTTACCGTTAAGACGGAACGCTCTTGGTGGCGCCTTCAATGGAAGAGCGGGAATTTTTGTCGGTGCGTCCGTGATATCAATTGGTGGACCGAAGCACCCGGTGCGGGCATATATATGATCAGACGGTAAGGTATTCGACGGGGTTAGAGCGGGAGAATCGGGAACCATGTCATCGCTACCAAAAGATTGGCAGTTTTCTGGAGACCGAAGGTTGAAAGTATGCCTGTTGTTTTGGACGTCCAAGACCTCCCCGGAGCCAAATCGTACTCTGTGATTGCCACGGACCCGCTCGCCATTGGAGCTTCCTGGTTGACCACCACCATGGCTAGTGTTTGCTGAACTGCCTCCGGCTTCCGATGCCCTCGGGCCATCAATAAATGGGCCCGCGGCCAATATCGAAGAAGCTGGAAGGTTCGACATGGCCTGTGTGTAAATGAAAGGCTTATCCGGTAAACCGGAGTACCTAGGTGTTCAATTGATGCGAGAGATGGTGGTCAGAGGTAGCAATAGGTGTCGGGTGTATAAGTACAAGTGTAATGTCAGGGAGTTCAGGAGACGGGAGAGGCGAATACAATTGCGCCTCAAATGTTTTTAGACCAGAATACCGGTAGACAAGTGTAGAAAAATAAAAATAAAAAAGTGCCCCAAACGGACAAACTCGCTAGTCCACCCGTGCACTGGGGGGTATACTTTCCCAAGTGGAATACCACGGTATAACTTCCAGGAAGTGAGATACAAAGAAAAGATGAATGAGGGGGAGGAGAGAAAGAAGACGAGGAAAGGAGCAGGAGTGAGGGAAGCAAAAGACCGAGAGGCCCGGAATAGATGGAATATGTATCCTTCATGGTAGACGGGTGTGCGTAGTCTACGTAGCTAGCGTTGGTAATTTGCTCTATCGATGGATAGAGAGGGTTTCCCACATACGGGTACCTGTGACTACCACCATTACCATTAATATCTTGGAACAGAGGATATAGCAGGAACCACGGAAGCCATTCCCTACTACCGTAAAGCGCGGGCAATACACTAATATCGGACACAAAAAAGGGCCATCTTTGCCAATCTCCTCTTCACGGGCTCAGCACTCTCGGCTTCCAGCGTTTTGGCCTGCGGGAAGCCTGGGCCATTCGCCCAGAGGCGCAGATGCGTCACAAGCGATCCCAGGCCAGGCCAAGACGAAGGTTTGATATCATGATTCCGAGAAGGTACGGAAGTGGTGAGCACCGGTAAGGATGCCGTAGCAAAGCGTAAACCCTGATCAGATCCGCCTTGAGCTCCTTCCCACCCGCCGGTCCCGGAACTTGGGAGCCATTGGGCTGAGCTCTTTCTTCACTTTTCCCTTTCCCCTTTCCCCCAATGCGTAGGGATCTGTTGGATAGGCTTCCAGTTTTGGGGGGAGCGTTAGCCCGGAGGTTCCTTGCCGATGTCCAAGGAACATGATAACGGTCGCTTCCCTAGCGCGGAAAAACTGGTCCAGGTCCACGTCCTGGATCGGGACGGGCTGGATCTCCCCCCCCCATTGGCGTGCGGCCCTGTGGGACGTTTTTGAGCCCGGAGGTTTGTGATTCAGGGATAGGGAGGAGGGGCTTGTCGTGAAAAGCCTTGCGCCGGATGGCTGCGGTATGGCGGACACGCACACACAGTTGATGGTCCACCCGAGCAGACTATCGTGCCATCCCGCAGTGGCATCGATATAAAATATGAGAGGGAAAGCTTGTCTTGTCTCCAGAAGCCCATACCGGCGCTGTAGGCGCGCCAGCTGGATCGCCCAGGAACGGACAGGGTACGATGGTAGAAAATGCAGATAACCAGTTCCCCCGAGAAACATATGATACCACGGTACGGGTGCATCACCCATCACCAGCCAGTACGGTAGGTAAACTTACCAATACGCACAAATACAATTCCATTCCAGCTCAGCCCCTCAGAACGGCCATGCAGGTAGAGCATGGCCAAAGCTCTTCTCATGTATGATACCGTGCCTACGGGAATCGTGCATTATCTGTCAACCCTGTGCCTATAGGGTACAGTACCCATACCGTAGTCTACCAACCCCCACCCCCCAAAGTCAACGCCACAATTGAAGCGAGGGAAAAGGAAAGAATTTTTTTTTTCATTTTTTAGAGACATAAATAGTAATTCCCTCGCATCACTCCCCCTCCTTCATGCCCACGCCGCTGGGACATGCCCACCACCCTTTCCTGCCTTGCGTCCTTCGATAACTACTCGTGCCTCCGCGCCAAGAATTGGCACCTCTTTTGGAATAGCTTCCACCGGGCCATAGAGAGTATCCCTTACCCTGTTGCCGAATTTCAAGGCACCGTAGCGCTGGTAGGTCTTGGCCGACAAGGATGTGTTTTTCCGGTGGGTGGTGGGCTGTCCTGAAGGGTCCTCAGAAAATCTCGTTTCTGTCATGGCCATGCTAATAGGTACTTTAAGGGGGTGTTGGGCTGAGAATGCACAAACCGAGTAACACTCAGCATGGTCATGATCGGAGCCTCATCCTCTGTGCACATTTAATCACAATTGCCCCAGTAGGCTAGTACTTAGTAGTCTGGACAAGGGCTGAAGGTCTGCCAAGTG
>LN890962.1:454050-470224 GCA_900010015.1 Tuber aestivum | reverse complement strand
GAAGGGTCCTCAGAAAATCTCGTTTCTGTCATGGCCATGCTAATAGGTACTTTAAGGGGGTGTTGGGCTGAGAATGCACAAACCGAGTAACACTCAGCATGGTCATGATCGGAGCCTCATCCTCTGTGCACATTTAATCACAATTGCCCCAGTAGGCTAGTACTTAGTAGTCTGGACAAGGGCTGAAGGTCTGCCAAGTGTACCACTACTGTTGGTAACCACCTCCGGTAAGCGGTAGAATAGCGCCTGCCATGCTTACGAGGTAAGGGATCCCTTGGGCGGTCTGAAACAGTAAAATTTGTTGCCAGGTGGATGAGTGACTTCGCCATTGTGGTCAAGTCACTCGGCCACCTGCAGGGTTCTCACCTCTACCAATGAGAGCTCAATTAAAACTGTGGACAAGTCACTCAGCCCCCCGGCAACGAATTTGACTGTTTCACACCGTCCAAGGGATAGTCTTGAGGCTGCTCTTGTAGCGTGAGGGATTGCACTCTGCGACTGCTGTGCCAGCGGCCACTCCCACTCATTATCTGGCACTGTATTTTGTGTCACCGATAATAGAATCTCTGAAATGGCTCAAACACTAAACTTTTTATGGCTCCGAGGGGACTATTCCAAAAGAGGTGCCAATTCTTGGCTCGGAGGCACGAGTACTCGTATCCCTCGCCCAAGCAGTGAGCCCGCCAGTTAGCACTCGCCTCAACAAACCTTATCAATTTACCCGAACCAACGTACCCTACCGCCCCGTGCTCAGGATGCAGCGGCCGCCGCCGCCACATGCACTGTACGAGTACGTCCTCCCTCTAACATTCGGTGGAAGTGAGATATGGGATATCGGAGTGATTGGATGGGTAGAAAGCAATACTATACATATTGAGTACTCGCACGCGGATTACCTACCGCTGACTGCCGTTCTTTCTTTCCAGCTCCATTCCCCCCCATTCGATAACGACCTCCTAGAAATCACCCTACCGCTGCTGCCCCGCCCCAATATCAAAAACCCTGATCTCATAACGAACCTAACCAGCGAATCATCCTCGCACCTCTCAATCTGCTCGTAGATACCGAGTACAGCACCGCGCGAGTGCCCACTAATGCACTCTGCAGGTAGTGAACGCTATGGGATACTCGATGCGTGCCTGACAATCAGCAGGGCTAGGGGAGTTTTCTGAACTAACAAACAGCCGGAAAATTCCTCGCTGCAATCCTGTCTGTCCCTGGGAGATACGTACTTCCCTGACCATCGGACACCCGAACAGCGCTCGAGCGAAGCGCACCACAGCATAGCCCTGCGCTGAGCTCGACCGCGCTGGACATTGCAATTCGACACACGGGAGGAAGGAGGGGGGGCGGAAAAAAGTAAGGAGAAAACTTTGATCTCTGAATGTCGTGATTCTAAAGGCTCTCTCTGAACCAAGGTACAGTATAATACGAGTACTCGAGTATAGTACATGCTCGACCCAGGGGCACAGGTGGCTAGCAACCCACAATTAACTACCGGCATGCGGTATGGCACACCGCCAACCGGAATCCATGACTTGGCTCCAAAACAATGCCCCTCCCCCCCACCGCACCGGCATGCCATGAAGACTGAAAGCCCTCCCCCTACCCCGGCGACCCCTCAATTTATTACGGAACCTATGCCTCGTGATTTTTCAACACAAAACCCTTAAATGGACATCGCCCGACCCTACCCCTACTGAAGGAACACTAGATTTTGATTGCCGTAGTGCTGGTGCATAAAATTGATCTTGTTGCTGGCGAGGAATCTGGCTAAAGTACGGTATCTGCACTACGCCAGGAGATGGGCTCTCGGTTACCGGACGGGGGCGGGGGCGGGGGCAGCCGTCAATTGCCAGAGGATCTTTTGTTTGTGCGGACATGTGGCTGGTCGTCGGGAAACGGCCGATGCTGAAATTTGGGCACTAACTTATCAAAAAAACATCGTGAGATTCGAGATGTGGATTAAAGTATCAGCAAAGCCTAACAACAATGGATGCCGCCCCACGCTGAATAGAGGCAGGGGGCTCGGTGTATCAGTCCTTGCGCATACCTGTGCGGCACTCCCCACTCTTCTCACCCCATTATCGCTCAATGGCTTCTTTCTTTACCACACACATACACACACACTCTCTCTCCTTCTCTCCTTCTCTCCGCAAGAAACATCAAGTCCCACTGCGCAGTACATACCCCACCAACGAACACATCCTAAGAGGAATAACACCCAGGAAAGTACTCCACAGCATTCCCTACCGCCAGAACCTTTCCTCTACTACAAGTGATACCTAGTCATCCACAACCTACTATGCCCATTGACAATCGCCCACCCAATAGCACCCTGGGAAGCCATAATACGAGCGCCACATTCACTCCCCTACCATACTCACGGGGACCTAATAATGGCCCACCATTACCCTGGGGCATCTTCAGACCCGAAAAAGAACGAGACCGTTACATAACGCAACTCCCACCAGCCACCCAAGTCACCAAACCAATTTGCAAACACTTTCCTCCTATACCACACTATACTATGCTACGGCACACGACGTTCGACACTCCCACCATACAGTACCAGCTCCAAATCCCAATACCCCCCCAACTCCAATAGAAACTTTTACGCAGGATGTATGCAGATTCCCCTTTCGCCGCCATACCACCCGCATCTTTCACAGCACAGTACAAACCCCAGACAACAATCCACGAGTATATGAATACCCCGCTGTGACCCCCACCACGAACGGGAGCAAATAAATCCCGAGAAATTTGACCGCCGTAACTTTCCATCCATCCATCCACCCAACTGTGTACTGTGCATGGAATCTTTTAATGGTGATTATCTCCGTAGTATCAGAAAGCATGATACCATCATCATCAATTTTTCCGCAGAAACTATAAAGGGTATGTATATACATAATTATTATGATGAAAGTGCCGCTCGGTCGGTCGGCCCGTCAAACTCACGGGATCGGATCCTGGCGTCGTACGGTACGAAACCCGAGTAGATCTGCCGTACTTACTTGCCAAAAACGCCGGTACGATACGGTATGATATGTGGGACGGTTGCGGATCTGAGGTCTCCTGACGGATGGGGGTTGTCCGGCGTTGTGCATGATATATCCACGTCTACTGGTGTGGTATGATACAGTACGGTGCTCGAGCTAAAAAAAAATCATAATCACAATCACCACGCTGATGCTCCCGTACATGGCTGGTTCCCGGCCCGTCCCGTCCTGGTTCCTCCAAAACCAAGGGTCAAGTCTGGGCGCCGTCACAATGTCTATCGTGCCTGTCACTCTCTTCCCCCTCCGTATACCGGTACGCTAGGCTTGGCACTAGCAGTCCTCCGGCTCGGGCCCGGGTGTCTCGGAGTAGGACACGCTACCGCTATATTGCAGGAGTGCACGGGTTGACCTTAGACTACCGTAATTTAGGGTGCCGTGCCTATGGGGCCCGGTTGTTCACAAAAATCTGTAGAAATCACCTTCCCATTTTTCCCTACTGACACGCTCGAGTACCGGCAGATCATCCTCCATGTCCATGGTGGAGGAATGGGGCTCTGTGTGAGTGAGTGAGCGGGAGGTGCGTGTTTTGACAGTATAATATAATAAGTACGATATTGGTGTGAGAAAGAGAGAAAGGAAGGAGGGCAAAGTATCATATCATAGAAATACCAAAGTCTTCAAAGCGCAAAGAGTATATACAGGAGAAGAGAAGAAAAGAGGGGAGACACGGGAAATACATCAACTAAAAAGGCAAGGGAAAAACTGTGCACATCCCACACACACAAGCAATCAATCAACTGTCTCCGAACAGGTCTGTCTGTTTGTCCAACCCAGGAAAACGTTTCCCAATCACGCTTGCACCAGACGTTTGGACCCCTCACGCTCATCTCAAGCACTGCCTGAGTAATATGAATATGATAACAACAGCGGTGGAAGGAGACGAGGCAAACATCAAATTGGTCCCCTTTCTTTTCTTCCCCCGAGCCTCATTCTTTGCTTTTTGCTTTTGCCCCATCACACTCGCCCGCCTCAAATCTCAACGAAGAAAAAGAAACCGAAGAGGGAAATTCAATCAATCTGCAAATTCTCTTCTCACCTCTCTGCTTCCCGATTCAATTCAATCCACCCCCCGTCCGTAAGAATTTGAAAGAAAAGAAAAAACTAAACTCCACAACCTCAATTAACAAGTCGTATAAAAAGCACGATCCCAACTTTCACTAAAAAATACAGATAAAGTTCTCTCAATTCTCCACTCCGTTCAATCCATCCCGAATATCCATTTGCTTGTAATCCTCCTCTTCCCAAACACATCCCATGTCATCACCAGAGTTAAGTAACTAAGGGAGAGAGAAAAGCGAAAAACCAACTGCCTCAATCATATTTCTCGTCCGTATTGAAAAATTCCCCGAGGATTTCCATTTGTCCCTGGTACCTCACCCTCTCTCGGATCCCATCTCCAGACTAAAAGGAAAAAAAAGAGTTGTTAAAAGAAAAGAGAAAAAAAATAGTGAAACAAAAATATTGTCCCCCATTTCCAAAAAAGAAAAAAAAAGAAATCAGCTACTGTCCATCCCGAACACTTAATTCATAACATACGAGTTTTCAAACACCAATAGTAAAAGCGCAAACAGGAATAACGTCAGGGAGTATAAAAGACAACATGGGAAAATAGCGAAACAACCAGTGAAGGGAGCGGCCCGATAAGACCAAAAGCAAATGAATTAACCCCAAGTAATTAGGCCACGCTTAAAACTGGGCACTATTTCTCTTCGTGGCGGAGCTGAAGACCAATCTGGGAGCTTTCAACCCTCCAGATTCTTTGCTCTCAGTTTGCTTCGTGCCAAAGCTCTCATCGCCGCTAACGCTAGACGCACTATAATCTTGTGGAGAATCACCACCACGAATGCTTGCACGGCTCGCACGTCCAGAGAGGGATGAAGAGACACTTTCAGCATCCTCAAGCCCAGAACCCTCGTTTTCCGAGACAGGGGTCATAGTGCCACCAATGGAACTAGAAGCAGACCTAGCAGTCCTTCTCTCCATCCCTGCGGTAACCAACTTGAAGACGGCCCGTCGGCGCTGTCTAGTTGCAAAGTTCTTGCTTCCTCCATCTTTGTTTGTTGGCTTAGCCTTCAACTCTTCGATAGCCGGAGGACCGCGGGGCTGGCGAATAGGGTGAGATCCACTAGCATGCCCTGGGGCAAAGGTTGCCGTCATCGGTGTAGTGGGCATTATCTTAGGGAGTGAGGTCTTTGGAGGCTCCGCGATATCCAAGTTGCTCACATTCACACAGGTGGACAATGAGCTAGCCTTTCTATGACCGCGCTTGAAACCGCTCGAGTTAGTCGGTTGGTTAAGTGTGAGCTTTGGTGGTGATCTGGAACGACCCGAACGTCCAGCAGAAGCATTTAACGTGGGTGATTGCTTCTCCGGAAGCTGTGCCTGTTGTTGTTGTTGCTGCTGTTGCTGTTGGTGGGGCTGATAAACCGGCGAGTTATTCTCAGGTTGAGCAGAAGTAGGAGGGGATTGTTGCTGCTGCTGCTGTTGCTGGAATTGCTGCAGGTAATCCACCGAGACCTGAGGCTGTGCGTAGTATCCATAAATGTTATTGTAGATAGGATAGTATCTACCAGCATTCATGTTGGCAGCATTTGCGGATTGCTGCATGTACGAGCCCATACCACCGGGGCTCATAGGGGGAGTTGAAAAGTTGCCGGATCCAGAAGACTGGAGCTGAAGCTGCTGTAATTGAAGAAGTTGTACTTGATGAGCAGAATTGGCCAACTGAGCCTGGAGCTCAGCCTGCTTCTGAGCGAGGATGAAATTGGTCGCGAGCAATTGCTGATACCTCCCATTATCGGTTTCGTCAGACAGCTCGAACATTTCACCATTCAAGCCGAGTGCGGGGGAAGATGACGGAGGGGTAGGCAACTGTTGAGAGGTCGCAGAATAGGAAGCGCCCTGGGAACTCTGGTATCCTTGGTAGCGGTTGGGGGACTGGCTAGAACGGGCACTTTGCGGAGCAAAACCGGACGATCCAGGCAGGTTATACTTGGATTCGAGACCGCCTTCTGCGGGAGGAGCAGAAGTAGGGGTTGGGTTCGGGGTCCTTGGTGCAGTCCGAAGTCCAGCCAACAAGGCAGACCTTGCTGTGCGAGGGGTAGTGACCGTCTTATTGTCTGCGGGGGCAGAGAGGTTGTTGGAAGGAACTGGCACAGAGATGTTCCTCAGGTGCGAACCCTTTCCTCTGGAGGCGAAGGATGCCGGGTTCCCCTGTTGGTGGAAATAATTAATTTGAGCAAGACCGCCTGCGTCCATACTCATGGTGTCTAGCTTTTATTGAGGGATAGTAAGGACGGTAAAACCACTCGTCGAAAATGGCAGATTAGAAAATAAAAGACGATCCGACGATATGTCGTGAGGTCTCAGTTAACGGTCCCAGAATGTCGAATGGGATGGAAAAAAGAAAATGGAAAAAAGAAAATGCTCGACAGAGAAAACGAGTCGATGACCAAGTGCAGAAGGAGAGTTAGAGTAGTCGTTGAAGGAAAGAGAAGGAGGGAAAATTGCTCCGCGGTTGGGTTTTTCAGTTGGGCCAGACGGCTGTGGAACCAGATCCTTCTATAAGCCGATTGAAGTCCTTGTGGGGTAAAAACGGCAAGGGGGAAGATGGCTGGAGCACAAGGCTGGTGGGACCGAAGATGAAAAAAAAAAATAGCTGACACCGACTTGGAGTAGGGGGTGTGCGTGGGCGATGCGGGCCGGAATAAAGACGGGCGGTAAACAGATGACGACCGACTCCTTTGACGGTAGGGGACGGAACCTTCTTGAGAAGTACAGAAGCGATGATGTACGGGAAGTGCTCAGCACAAAAAGGGGAGAAAGACAAACACCCCGACAGCAGGACAGACTGAGTAGTAGTAAAATAGGGGATGGGAGAAAGCTGACAAGCAAGAAGGCGAAGAAGGAATTGCTCTGGGTTGCGGGATGCAGAGGGGGGGGAGCCGGTGGGGAAAGAGAATTACTACTACTGCTGCTGCTGTTACCACTGCGAAAGAAGGTAGAAGGGGTGGCGGGGGGAGAGGAGGGGAAGAGAGCGGAGACCGAGGGAAGGGAGTGTGGAGTTGTGGAGAGGAGTCAAAAGGAACGAGGAAGGGAAGGGAGAAGAAAGAAGAGGAGCGGAGAGGGAGAGGGACTCTGAGGGAGAAGGGGGAAGGGCAGGAGAAAGGGAGTAGAAAAAGCAAAATGGGGGGAAAGAGAGCAACAGCAGGCGGCACTTGCTGCTTACAGTTTCGCCAACGGGCCACCGCCATGAGCGACGAGAACCAACAGCAAGTGAAGAAGCCAATGACAAGGAAAGGGAGGCTGATGCTTTGTGCTCTTCCCTTCTTGATCAAGTATTTCCTCAACCCTTCTCCCTCCATTCCCCTCCTCATTCAAGGAGGAAAATGTACCGGTAGTGTACGAGTACCTAGACCTTCTCTCTCTTCCCTACCCCGGATGGTTGGCAGGGAGGGTTTCTTGAGTTATGCCTTCTGGCACTGATTTTCAGTCAATCTTCAATGATTGGCCGCCGTAGACTCTTGATTTCTAGGATATTCACTCCCCTCCACCCCCTCGCTCATCATCCATCTACAGACACGCATAGACATATTTGGTTGCCTACATACTTGCGCTGTACACTACCCACACATCAGGTAGAAATATAACCAATACACGCTGCTCATGCCCTTTGATCGAAGAAACTTGGTTATCCAAGATCGCGAGGCATTCTCTTCCTCTCACCCCTCTCACTCACTTTTCTCAGGATTCCTTCACTCTCGTCTCTATCTCTTTCAACAGATGGGGGACATGGTGGGCTGAGAAAGGAAAAAAAGTAAACTTACGCTGCTCCAGCCCTGTCCGCTTGTTGCCCATAACAATGCAACAAAGGCCGGAATCGAGCACAGGGAAAGTGAAGTGAACAGAAAGCGCGTTGCAGGAATCTCCGAAAACCAAAAATCTTTGTAAAGGGTTACTCCACGAGTACTCGTACAAGTGCCCCTGTGTTTTCCCTTTCCCTCCCCTTCCCCACCACAAGTAAGAGCACGGCAAAGCATCCTATGGAATGGGGAAGGGGGGGGGGACCATTTTCCGCGATATCGTATCGAATTAACCCATCCCCTCCCCTTTTTGTCCAAATATGGCAATGCCCTAACCTCAAGCTTACCCCCGCGCTAACCTCAGCGGCCTCTTGAAATTCCCTGCGAACCTTTTTGGGGATCCTGGGGAGCCCAGATCGGTCGGTTCATCAGGGCGTTTCCCGGACTGGACTTGGTTCTGATGCGGGAAAACGGACTTTATAATAGGGAGAAGGAGAGAAGAGCGTTGAAATCCCGAAGAGAGCACTCTTTCTCTTTCAGGAGCTGGTGGAGGACTCGAGCCGGCCCTTGGTCGCCCTGCTGCTCACATGTCGCGACACATCTCACTCCATGAACAGAGTTGAGACAAGACGGCGCAGGGTCAGGGGAAGGAATCAATCCCTTCCCCCTTCGCTAAATTCCGGTACGATACTCGAGTACTCTACCGGTGGGTTGACCACCCGAAATAGCTCTACTCTCACGGCACAGAATGAACTCCGGACACCGGAACCGTGCGATACCACCCCCCCTCCCCTCGCCTTCTTCTCTAAATTATCCATCTCGCGACGTCTCAAACACTCCACGGTATTTGTTTTGCCCGAGCCCGTGGGGAAGGGCATGGGAAACTGTGCTCGTATGGTACCGGTAGTTCCATACAATGTTACCTTCTGCCTGAACCACAACTCTGAGTAACTGCAAGTCCGTGACTGCGGGCTCTGGAAAACGAATAAGTTCGGTTTGGACGGACTTATTTATTATGGTGCCGTAGCTAGTTTTGTTTACAGCTTTGTCGTTAACTTTACGACGGTTTCCCCCAATTCGTAAAAACCTGTTGATCCTTCCCACCCACCCCCCATGTTTTTTTTTTACCATGACCTGACTCCGGCTCCCAGTTGCTTTACCGAAAAAGAAAAGAAAGAAGTATAGAAATGATACAAGTACGGTATACGAAAAGCCATTGCTTACAGGCTATCCAGTCAGAGAAGGGCACGCGTGAACCTCGTCATTCGCCCTGCCTTCTTCTCATCAAATCTCTATTTCCGCTTTTCTATCGCTGCTCACTTGTCCTCCACCTCTACTACGATCCCTCACAAACGCGTCAATTTACGCGGTCACACCGGGCTGATTTCCTCTTCCTCCTCCTCTTTAGGTAAGCCAAGCGCCTCTCTCAGGGCATCGTTCTCGACCTTTAATCCTTCAATAAGAATTTCCGGCTCCAAAGCCGTATCCTGCTCATATGCTTCCCTGAGCATCTTGCTGATCCTTGTTAATCGCGCCTGGCTCTCGGTCTCGTTCTGACGTAGGACCGCGTTCGCTTGCCGTTCACTTGCGAGCTGGTTCGTGTATGTTTGATGGATATTGATTGTGGAAACAGTGTTCTCGTGCTATAAAGGCGGTCAGAAACCGGGATAGGGAACAACCCCCCCGGGGAGTGGCAGCAGATAGCGATGAGCTAGACTCACAGCGTAGACCCTCAGACCTTCTAGGACTTTGTCCAGTACCGTCTCGTAGTCCTGAACCAGTAGTGAAAGATCCTCGTTTTCTGTTTGGAGATTGTGGTTTTCCTGACGCAGCGCACGGTTTTCCGCTTCAAAATCGACATCGTGAGTGCCTACATATGAAGAGCGATCAACTCAGCACAACCGTAAATACCCCGCCCCTCGATTCCCCACGCTCACTAACCATTTGCTTCGCCGTTGGATTCTCGCAGATGTGGTAGTGCCTCCCCTGGGTTTGTTCGACTCTTATAGATCAGGGCAATCATCAGTAAATACCTCCCGGTAACAGCGAAAGGGCTTCCCCCCCCCTTTATCCTAGGTTAAGATGTGACATACTCGGATCTCATCAGCCCTTCTGACTAACCCAGCTGTACTCTCTCTGTTCTGCGCCAGGATCGCACTAAGCTCCTGAACCTGCTGCCATAGATGATTAAGGTCCATTTGGTGCCCGGCGGTGGGGAACATGTTGACCATGCCTGCCTGTTGTTGCTGTTGCTGCTGCTGTTGTTGCTGCTGCTGCTGCTGCTGCTGTAATAGATGGCCAGAAAGCGAGCCAGCACTATCGCGACGCCCAATAATGCTGATACCACTATTCGAGAAGAGCGGAGTATTGTTGTTGCTGTGGCTGCTCTCTTGATAATTGGATGGCAACATTCACAGTGCCGTAGTTCCCGCCTTCAAACGAGATGCTCCTTCTTCTCCAGTGAAAATCCGCGGGGAGGAGAGAGGAAGAATACGAGAGTGGGAGGTACCCGTGTTGACCGATCGGATTGGTGGGAGCCGCGGATGGAGGTTGTCGTCAAAGGAGATAGAGAGGAGAGAGAAAAACAAACAGGTGACGAATGGGATGAAATTTTTTTTCTTTTTTCCCAGAGGATTTCCTGTCTACAGTTCGCTCGATTGAAGGTTTGTTGAGCTGTCGACCCTGAAGTTCCAACAGGCGCCGCTTGTGAGAATTGCATGCTTGGTGGCTTTTGCCAAGCCCTTGCCAACTGGTATTTGATTGGCGGTTTTGACATCACGTTTCTGTGCTTGTGGCGAGCAAGGGTTAAAGCTTTGCATAAGCGCCCATGCTCTGGCACATTCCCAGCAACAAGAGAAAGACAAGCACTGCACTGCATGCTTTTAAATGAGCTAAATTTACCGGCCCTCATAGCAATCCGGGACGATACCTCGATAAGCTTCACTACCTGTATCTAACTTTGTTCCTCCAAGTATAGCCGCATCACGGGAACGCCCCCCGCTCCCCTCTTCCAGGCGCAGGTGTTGCGGGAGAAGATAGGCAGCCATTGGATCGAACACTCCTTGTCACTGAACCCGTGCAGGGGAGGGAAGAAGGGAAGATCTGTTGTGAAAAATAATAAGCGGCGGTTGTAGTATCACACTTCACGCTCAAGTGCGATGCTCTAACAACCAAACTTCCCCGGCCCCGAGCGACAACGAGTAAAACCTGGGAAACAACGCACCATAAAAATATTTTTGGCAAACAGTTATCTGAAACAGAACAATGTCGGACTTTTCGTTCCGCGAATTGGGTAAATATTTTATCTTTATCCGTCCGTGAGAGTTTCAGTCTTGAGACGGGCTGGCTTTTTCGAGCGGGGGACTCTTTCCGTATGGTTTGGCCAAGTCGGGTATGCTTGCTCGGGGAAGTACCGGTACCGTAGCCTGAGTAGACGTCAAGCCAGGCCAGTTGTGCTTTTGGGGATCGTCGGGGGGATCTGGTCGATACATGTAACATGCCGGCAACTAGTTTGGCACTCGGCGGCGTAGTTGGTTGGCTCTTGGCTTTGGGAATATCTCCGATGGGTTTAACGGCAGATCTTGACTAACAGTAGACTACCGACACCTGACAAAACAAGAGGTGGGGATCGCCCCTCAACCCCTGAGCAGCCCCGCTCAAGGTTGAACAACGTCCACTACGGGAGAGACAACGAGAGTTCTCCCGAGGAATTTCATATAAGCCCATTCTGCGGGAATTGGAGATGGTACTGTAGAGCAGAAGCGAGGCACAAATTCCGGCTTTTTGTGGTGATTGGGGGCCCACTTGGGTCTGTGGGACAATTCACACCTTCTGATTCGGCCAGTACCGGTGCTTGTGGACTGCTCAACATCTGCTGCAGTGCCTGTCGCTCGCAATCTATTCAACCTATCGTGTTAACAAAGCCTGAGTCCGAGGTTGTGCAATCGCCTCAATCCAATACCGCCCCACATGCTGAGAAACATCAATATCTGAGAGCTACTGGCATCCCACCGGTAGGCTGAATCCGAGCATGTGCCGTGAATTGAAGTGACCTACGGTGTGTAGTATGGTGCCGGTATGCGCACACGAGTCCCCCTCAAGCCCCTTGATCGACCATTGCGAACAAAACGAATCTATCATTATGATTATATTTGGCCCCACCAGAAAAGAAAACCTGAACTCCTTACACGCACGGATTATGACAGAAGGCGGGAAATGATGGGTAGGAACAAAATGGATAACAGCGATGGCAGAGCCGCCAGTAGTGCTAACGAAGAAAGAGTTATGGAAAATTAGCTTGCTAGCTCAAGTATCTTCCTTAGCTGATCCTCCACGCTTTCCTCCATTTCATCATCGTCCTCATCCATTCGGTCCGTGTCCGGAAATTTAGACTTCTCGATCTGATATGCCAGCTTAGCGGCGAGAAGCCTGGTTCGCTCCAACTCTGCTGCTAACGGGCCATCCTTGGTGACAAGATTTGGCTGCACCGACCGCTGGGGGTCCGCAAAAGGCGCTACCAAGGACTTTAGTTGGGAGTAATACGCATGCCTTTGACGCTGGGCCTGAAGCGCAGCTGAGTGATTGGCTAGCTTCGCCCTTAAGGTTTGATACCTTGTCCTGGTTAGCTACGCTCTGCTGTAAACTCCAGGTTCCGGTATGCATACTCTTCCAAGTCCTCTTCACTATCCCCTCCCTCTGCCGGGTAGCTTTCCGGGAGAAGATCGATACTTCTACAGGGCGGATTAGCGATGCTATATAAACCTGAATCTTATGGGCGGAGTCGACTACTTACTGAGGATCCTTAAGATTCGCTCCCCTCCTCAGGACATCGTCTTCCTGTGTGATACCCTCCACGTCGTCGTCTTTTTTCTGGTACAAATCGTCAATCTGTTCAGCAACATGCCTCAAGGCCTGTGAACTGTAGACAAGTTTCTGATGCCTCTTAGCGACAACGTTCACTGAAGGCCTCATGTATTAGCCAGCATTCGGGTTCTCGTGGACTCCGCGACAGAGGGAGCGCCAAGGGTAAACGGTGGAACCTACGTTTGTATAAAACTTGATTCAAAACTCCCTCGGAAAGGTCACCATGCTCCCCTTCCGGCAGCCTGTCTTGCCAATTCGGCTTCGGGTTGAGGGCACCATTTAAAACCCGCAGTTGGGATGAAAGAAACCCCCCCTTTATATCGTAGATAGAGTTCCCGGTGGCCATATTTTGTTGGAGGTGGGTTTATGGAGGGGGGGTGTATTCTACCTCCGTACCTAGTGAACAACAGTGTCGTGGATGCCCCTTTGCGGGTTTTTACCTGAGGTGGTCGATGGCGATCCCTATCCTGCGACGTGGAATCGCTGGGAGACGCGTTGGGCACAGTTTGTTGTTCACCCTGCTTGGCTTTTTCCTAGCAGCGGTTTTCACAGTGGCCGTTGCACACTCCGAGAATATTTTACGGCGCGAAATGTTTTCTTGGGCAACGACTGTCTCCTCTGCTCGTATGGATTCCGCGAAGGGTGTTTGTTTCCCTGGCTTGGATTCACAATAATAGAGTCGATCGCTGCGTATACCATGGAGACCTAATGGATGACGCTTAACATACCCATAACTCAGAGTCATTTGATGCCCCCGGGTCATAGCCGGAGCCCCGATGCGGCTCGTACCTCTCTCTCCTCTCTCTTCCGGCCTCGCTCTCTCGAGGCGACAACCCCAACCCCCCAAACCTCCGCAACCCCCGGCGATCCATCCCCAAGAACCTCTACACACCCGCAACCACTGATCGACATCGCTGTCCTGTTGAGGCCACTATTATCGAGCCTCTGTTTACTTCTATCGACGTCGCTCAGCTTTCGCTCCTCTTGAACAGCTGCTTTGTCAAACGTCACGTCATCTGTTCCTCGAACCAGACAACTGCCTCTACTCGCTTCATAACCGCCGAAATTAAGCCATGGCTACAAAGAAGAAGATTCTTTTGAAGGTATTCTACTCTCCGGGATGTGTTATCTCCTGCGGGAACTGACAACCCAATCTTCAGGTTATTATCCTTGGAGATAGTGGAGTTGGAAAGACGTCTTTGATGAACCAATATGTACAGTACCCCTCACCCCCATATGCGCGGTGCGCCCTCTGTCGTCCATACCACAGGGATCTGAGTATTTGGATTCCTGGAGGAGCTATGATGCTGACAAGTTGGGTGAATAGGTGAACAAGAAGTTCAGTGCGAGCTACAAAGCGACTATTGGTGCTGATTTCTTGACAAAGGAAGTGCTTGTTGACGATAGGCTTGTGACTATGCAGGTACGAGGGTCATGCTGCTGAGCGCTTGAGGGCCATTGCTTTGATTTCGGGATATGCGCTAACACATATTTTTGTGGCAATAGTTGTGGGATACCGCTGGTCAGGAAAGATTTCAATCCCTTGGCGTCGCTTTCTACCGTGGTGCCGATTGCTGTGTTCTTGTCTATGATGTCAACAACTCGAAATCGTTCGATACCCTCGACTCCTGGCGGGACGAATTTTTGATACAAGCATCTCCCAGAGATCCGGATTCGTTTCCCTTTGTAGGCTGCTCACTTCCCTGCCTCTTTAGCGGGATTTGGTAGTCCCTGGATTCTAACGTGAACTTATAGGTTGTTTTAGGGAACAAGATTGATGTAGAGGAGAGCAAGAGAATGGTTTGTTTCCCGTGTCCGGTTTATCATTCGCCTGGTTCCGGCACCTGGCTTAGTTAACCCTCTGCAGATTTCCCAAAGACGTGCTATGGCTTTCTGTACATCCAAAGGAGGCATCCCCTACTTTGAGACCTCTGCAAAGGAGGCTATAAATGTTGAGCAAGCATTTGAAGGTAACGAGTCCCAAGAACCAAAATTTCGTCTGAACGTGAGCTTTCTGACTCGCAATATCCAGTAATTGCCCGAAACGCTCTGCAGCAGGAAGAATCCGACGACTTCACCGGAGACTTTCAAGACCCAATCAACATCCACCTCGACAATGAACAGAGTGGATGTGCTTGCTAGAGGGAGGGAGGGAGAGGGAAAGCATAGAGAAAGAAAGAAAGAACCCACTGTCACGATTCTATATGCAATATCCGGGTAGATCCTAGAACATATGGGCGGTAATGAGTGTCATGTACGTTGTGACCAGTCACCCAAACCCCCACTCTCAATATATCTGAAGGGTGTGAGGGGGGTCACATTGGTATGTCGTAACCTTTTGCCTTTATATTGCGTGGGGTATTGGCTTCTTTAAAGATGGGCTGGTGGCGGAGAATGATTGGTATTTCTTTTTACCATGAGGGCAAATGGATGGACCACTAGCGGCTAGCCGCTTTTTGCCCCATGTCTTTGTCTCTGTCTGTTTTGTCTTCTTTTCTTCGGATTACATCATCGAAGGTTATCCATGCTTTGCTATGCCGTTGGTTTCTTTTCTTTTCTTTTTTTCTTTTTTCTTTCGGTGTTTGCTTTCTTTCCCTCCCTTCTTGCTCTATGCTTCATCATTGGCCCCCCTAAGTTATAGTCTATACATATAAACCGTATCTATTGCCGTTCCGCATCGTACCTTTTATTAAAGTCTTTCACTTTGATTGCCTGGACCGGGTTTCTTGATAAGTCGTTTTGATATCGTGGGAGGAAGGAGGGAATATACTGCCGGGTCTGGCTTGTGGTAGATCTCCTGTTTGTTGTGCGGGCACACAGCGCACGATACTTTATGTTGGAGTGTTCTTTGAATTGTGGAGACGGGTGGGGGTGCTGCCCTGTGTCACCCTGCCACCGGTATGTGATTGTGATGTGAATCTTGCGAAGTCTGGGCGGGCTCTATCGAGGATTACTGACCTCGAGTGATGGTTTGTGAACGGGTTGGTCATTTCAGGGGAGGGGGGGGGGCTAATACATGACAGACTGGCCCGGTTTAGCTCCTGGAAACCGGATCACCGGGCGCTAGGTTTAACCCATCAGTGGGGGTTGTATTTGTTCCCGGGGGTGCGTGGACGCGTGAAGTACGATAGTTCGGATGGGTTCGTGTCTCTTTGGTACCACCTTCATGTCTTTCTAAGTTCGTCGAGTTGAAGTATCATGCCGCGCTTTTAGTCGGGGCCCTTGCCCAGGCGGTGGCCATCATTCATATCGTACCGAACCTTTCTGGTGATGGCCAACTTTGCTGTGTTAAATGCTCGACATCGTGATGTTGGGTGGTCTTCACCACCTCATTCCGTAATACCGACGTATGATAGCCACTGCAGTTGTAATAGTATGTCTTTATCTTGTCAATTAGATCGGTGTGTTGTCCTTCTATACCGGTAATAGCCTCCTGGCCCTGGGGGG